>JANHZT010002874.1:77430-92354 GCA_032468215.1 Stegonotus admiraltiensis | reverse complement strand
GGGGTTTTTCCCCCTTGGACTGTTAATTCCCCAGCTGCACCTTTGCCCTGTTAAGACCAGGTTAGTTCCCTCAACTTAAGGGACTGTCCTCGCGTTCGCCAGGGATGGCGCACGGCCATTTTTCTTCACAAACTGTTGTCGGGCCGCCATTTGCATCAGCTTTGGCTCTCCTGATCTCTGATCGCACGGCGGTATTTTAGCTTTGCGGACTGTGGGCTTTGCGCCCCTGTGACGGACAGTTTCCTGGGCTCCCTCCGATCACCGCTCTTTCAAAACAGCTATCAGCAGAGCCGATCTTCCTATTACGAAGCTAGCGGTGACGTGTCGCTCCTTCTGAGCCGTTCGGATTTGGCGCCTGTTTCTTCGCTCTGCCGTTTGCGCTGTCAGTGGAGCTTCACGCTCCTGCCACAGAGGTTTTTTCTCTACGCCTGCTTCTTTCATCGTCACTGGGGCTGAGGCTATCAGCGGAGCTTCGTGCTTCCCTAGCCTGACTGCGTTACTTGGGCAAGCAAGTGGGAGCGCTGTTACGAGGACTGTCAATTTTGCTGAGCGGAGTTTTCGCGCTCCCGGGGTGCGCTCCCCTTCTGCTGTCAATTGCTGCCTGGGGGAAGACTTTGGTGGAGCTTCGCGGGCCCCCCCCTTATTATCCTGCACTAATTGGACTTCTACTGAAGCATCGTTCCTGGGGATTGGAAGTTTCCAGCATTTGTACTCCTCATTGCTTGGCACCTGTTTGTGGAGCTTTGCACTCCCCTACCTCACCCCCTCCTCCCTTATAGGAGCGGCTGGTCTGGCCATTACCATTACTGTGGTTTGTTCTGAAATGCACATTTGGCAGCAACATGTCTTGCACTGGGTCTTCCATTGCCCCAGACGACCTACCATGCCCAAGTATCTGCATAAGTCCAAGCATGGCCGGAGGTCTAGCAGGTCTGCACAGCCTGCTCAGGAGGAGTTGGCCCATCTACCGGGTTCTGCTTCTAAACCCTCCAAAGAGGGTTTATGGGTCATGGGTCCTCCAATCGCTCTTCTTCCTCCAGAGCTGAACTTCGCCGGGACAAAGTTTTTAAAAAGCTGTGTGCCCAGGCCAGCGAACGTCACACCTCTCTTGCGAAGCCTGCTGTGCCTCAAGGGGAAGTTCCTCAGGGCGATCCTATGGCTTCCTCTGATCACTCCTCTCTCAATGACTGTCCAGTGGTCATTCATGAGGACGCCCTCTGGGGTTCGGCTCCACTAGCAGAACCCGAGTTTCACCGGATGTTGTCGCCCCGGCGTCACCGACTCCATCGGCTCCAGCTCTGGCTCCTCCTTCAACAAGTTCGGCCCCTGCTGCCACGGTTCTGTCTCCTGACCAGGTCCAATGCGTGATATCTGAGGTGGTGCGACAAGCTCTGGCTGCACAATCCAGACCACCCAGCAGAGCTGTATCCGTGTCTTCTGGGCGTTCTGCTTCTCGCTCGGTGCTTTGTCAGGAGGGAGCTTCGGTGGTGGATCCTCCAGCTTCACCTGCCTCTACTACGGGCTCTCAGGCTTCTTCTGATGAGATGGATATTGATGACTTTGCTCTTTCGGATGATGAGGGCCTTCCCCCGGAGCAACCCGCCTTCACGGGTCTCTTCCCGCAGGCTTTATTTAAATCGCTGTTGTTCAAAGCGGTTAACACCGCGGGCTTCAGTTCTTCTTCTGCTGCTGCACAATCTTCTACGTCTGCGGTACCTGGGATGCTAGATCCTCTCTTTGCTGAACCACCTCGGTCGGTGGACTCGATCCCCACTCCCCCATTGTTTCTCGATGTCATTAAAAAACAATGGGCTGAACCAGGGGCTGCACCTACTCCGTCTGCGACGGATAAGAAGAACTTCAACATCGCTACAGAACTTGCCTCTTTGCTTCAGGTCTCTTCCATCGACGCTCCGGTGGCTGCTCTACTCCCGAATGCATCTATTCCGGCCCATCCAGACGAAGGCTTACATCCTGATGAGAGGCGTTCGGACCAGGTTCTACAGCGTGCCTTCCAAGGGGCGGCCTGGGCTGTTTGTTCCGCTTCTACGGCGTCCTTTTTTAATCAAGCCACTTTACTTTGGCTTCGTCGCTTGCAAGAGACTTTAACGACTGAGGACATCCGTGTCAGACAGGACTTGAATAAGATAATAGCTGCCTTGCAGTTCTCAGCTGATGCCACTCTGAATGCAGCTCGTTTTGCTGCCAAATCCCTAGCGTCATCTGTGGTGGCTCGCCGCTTAGTCTGGCTCTGCCATTGGCAGGCTGATGCCCACCATAAATGGTATTTGGCGTCGGTTCCGTTTACAGGCTCTCACTTGTTTGGTGAGGCTTTAGACACTTTTCTCATTGAAACGAAAGATAAAAAGAAAGTCCTGCCCGCAGCCTTCCGCAGAGGGGAGCCCCGTTTCCTCCCTTACCCTTCCCACTCCCAGGCACAGAGATTTGATGGCGGTAGCACCTTATGCCCCTCCTAGACAACAACATGGCAGCTTTCACTCCAGATATGGTTCCCAGGACAGAGCTCCCAGAGGTAGGCCCTTCCTATCCAAGCGGCCCTTTCGGGGGAGAGGAGGTCATTCTTTCCGACGCCGTCGTTAACTGCACTCCCGATCCTCCCATAGGTGGCAGATTGGCTCTTCGCCAACCTTTGGGAACTTACCACATCCGATCGCTGGGTCCTGGCCACCTTAAGATCTGGTTTGGCCATCGAATTTGTCTTTCCTCCCCCGATGTCTTTTGTCTGCTGTCCATTGCCTAGAAATGCCCTTAAGAGGTCCCTTATGGACTCAGCGGTACAGCACCTTCTTTCCATCAGGGCTATTCAGAGGGTCCCTGAGGATCAGAAGGGAACGGGATTTTACTCTCGACTGTTTCTTGTGCCCAGGTCATCGGGGGGGTGGTGGAGACTTATTCTGGACCTTAAACGTTTGAACCGGTATGTTGTATACCGAAAATTTAAGATGCAGTCGTTGAAATCTATCCTTGACGGTGTTCGGAGGGGCTATCTCCTCTCTTCCATAGACCTCACGGAGGCCTATCTCCACATACCTATCCTCCCGTCCCACAGGAAGTTCCTTCATTTTTTCTATGGGGGCTCCCATTACCAGTACAGGGCTCTTCCCTTTGGCCTTTCCTCTGCCCCTCGGACCTTTACTAAGGTCTTAGCGGCTTTAGCTGCTTCCCTAAGGGCCAGGTCTATCCGTCTCCAGTGTTACCTGGATGACATCCTCATTTTGTCCTCTTCTCCTCAGCAACCTTTGTCTGACGTACAAACCACTCTCCAGGTTCTGGCCTCCCATGGTTTCTCCATAAATACAGAAAAGAGCCATCTCAATCCCACCACTCGTTTGGTTCACTTAGGGGCGTTGATAGATTCTGTCACTGATAGAGTCTATCTATCGCAGGAGAGGCAGGACAGCTTGAGATCGTTGGTGACTAAGGTAGAAGGTTGCCGGTCTGCTTCCCCCTTTGTCCTATCACAACTTTTGGGGAAGATGATCTCCGCCATTTCCATTGTCCCTTGGGCTCAACTCCATTCCCGGGAACTTCAGTGGTTCCTTCTGCCTTTGCAGAAAGCAGGTAAGGGAACTTCCTCCCTCAAACTTCCACTTCCCCAGCAAGTGCGCAGGTCTCTCTGATGGTGGCGATCTCCGGCCATTTCAGCAGGTTGTCTTTTCTTCAATCCACAAAGAATAGTGGTGACAAGAGATGCCAGTCTTCTCGGCTGGGGGGCCCACTGTCAGGGTCAGATGGCTCAGGGCCGGTGGTCCACCAACGACGCTCGAAGGCCAATCAACTGGTTGGAGTTACAGGTGGTGTTCCTTGCTCTGAGGTTTTTTCGCCGTCTCGTGTCCGGCTCCCACGTCCTAGTCCTCACGGACATCACGGCAAAGGCGCACATCAACCACCTTGGGGGCACACGGTCCAAGACTGATGGCAGTGGCCATGAAGTTGGGGCTCTGGGCGGAACGTCATCTGGCATCACTCAAAGCGGAGCACATATCCGGCACTGCCAATGTTCAGGCGGATTGGCTGAGCCGTCGACAAGTAGATCATGCGGAATGGCGACTACACCCGCAAATCTTCAGGGACCTGACCGACCGCTTCGGGGCTCTGGAGGTCAATCTATTTGCTACTCAGGCCAACACCCAGCTCCCTCATTTCTACACTCGTTTTCCGTCTCCCGGGGCGGCAGCCATCGACGCTCTTCAGTCTCCTTGGCCAACGGGGCTCCTGTATGCCTTTCCGCCAGTCCCCCTCTTGTCCAAGGTGATCCGCAAACTATTGCTAGAATGGGTGGAGGTGATCCTCCTGGCCCCCCACTGGCCTCGGAGACCTTGGTTTGCGGACCTTGTCTCCTTATCTGTCGCTCCTCCATGGCGCATTCCGCACAGGCCAGGCTCGCTGACCCAAGGGGATCTTCAACACCCCGATTTGCCGTGGCTCGATCTGACCATTTGGCGGTTGAGCGGTGCCTGTTAATGGACATTAACATCCCTTTGGATGTAGTCCACATGATTCAAGCTTCCCGACAGCCGTACACAAACCGTATTTATTCGGCCACCTGGCGGGCCTTTTGTGAATGGTGTGACCGGAAGGGGGTTCGGGCTCTTCACGCCTCGATAGTGAACATTCTGATCTTTCTCCAGGATGGCCTCTCCAGGGGTCTTTCTCCCAACACATTACAACGTCAAGTGGCAGCTATCTCGTCAATACTCACCTGCAGCTCATTGTCTTCCTTGGCACAGCATCTTCTCATCTGTCATTTTCTCCGGGGCACAACGAATCTGTGTCCCCCGGTCCTGCATCTCTACCCGACGTGGGATCTCTCAATTGTCTTGAACTCACTCACGGGTCCTCCTTACAAGCCCTTGCGGACAACGAGCCTCCGGCTCCTTTCGTGTAAGGTTGCTTTCTTGGTGGCCATTACCTTGGCCCGTCACATATCGGAGATTGCTGCCCTCTCTACTCGTAGCGACCTCTGCATGTTTCACGCTGATCGTGTGGTTCTTCGCTTGGACCCTACCTTTGTGCTAAAGATCAACACACCTTTCCACCGCATGCAGGAGCTCATCCTCCCGAATTTCTGCCCTCACCCAGTGCATCGCCTGGAACGTAAGTGGCACACTCTGGATGTCAGGAGGGCTCTCCGCGTGTACCTTAAACGTACGGCATCCATCCGCAAAACTGAATCCCTATTTGTCTCCTTCTTACCTGTATCCCTCGGTGGAAAAGTTTCCTTGTCTACCATCGGTCGCTGGATTCGACAGACTATTGCTTCTGCTTACGACCTACGTTCCTTGCCGCGACCTCCTCGATTGATGGCTCATTCGACCCGCAGCGCTGCAACTTTGGCGGCCTGGGCCACACAGGACTCCTTGCTTGAAATCTGCCGGGCGGCTACATGGACTTCACCGTCTCCCTTCATCCAGCATTACAAACTGGACAAATTCCCTTCGGCGGATGCCGCATTTGGTCGCCGGGTTTTGCAGTGGGTTCTTCCAGGGGAGGGTTCTGTGGACCAGCCTGGTCCCCCCCATTGTTAGGGACAATGAACTTGGGTATGTCCCATGCTGGCTGCTGTCTCCACCCACAATGGAGAAGGAGCGTTGGTCCTACCTGAGACGCACCTTCTCATTGGGTGGAGACAGCAGCCAGATCCCCGCTGCGCCAGTCTGGTCTCTCTTTCTCTCTTACTTACCTTTCTTGGTGTCTCCCACACGCCACGTCTGTCTAATTACATCCTTCTCCAAAGCTGGGTATGCCCGGCAACATGGGCAGGACTTAACAACTATGACAGATTCAGTCCATCAATATGATAGGGCGGGTACAACCCATGCTGGCTGCTGTCTCCACCCAACGAGAAGGTGCATCTCAGGTAGGACCAACACCCCTTCTAGGTTTCTTTTATTATTTTTCTATGTCAGTCATTTTATATTTTTGAATTGTATGCCACTGAATATTTTGATTTGTGATGTATAATTATTATACAAGTATTACTAAAATATAATACTAGTAATCTCCCAGTAGAAAGTAAGCTGATCCTCCTCTTTCTTAATGTTTCAGAAGACTTAAAAGATGGAATTATATGAGAGAGCATTCCCTTGAATTTATCATGTCATTATTACTTTCTATTTTATTAAACATATGGTACTATCATATCTGGCTGGTTTACTGTTCATATGGATGTTGTACTGTGAATGCTTGGTTTGGTTTTTATATTTTATGTAAGCCACCAAGAGTTTTTGGATTGGAGGATTTAAAGATGAAAGATAAAATGGAGCAGGAGAGTACAGTAACACAATGCAGCATAGAATAAAGTGAAGGTGGAGTAGAGAGTGAAGGACGTCTCCCACTTTTAAGGAAAATTCATGAAGAACCTGTCATTAGACAATAATCACTAAGAAGGGACCCTAATTCTAGTTAGTGAGACTTAGTTGGGTAATTATGAAGGACTGTTGGCTAGACTAAAAAGTGAGAAGAAAATTCTCAAAGGAAAGCAAACCACTTCTGTAATGCTGCCAAGAAAATATTTGGCAGGCATCAACCTTGATTTGAGGGATTTTGTACTTTTTAGTAGCCATAGTAGTAAAGGAATTTGGATCTAACTGTTCTCTCTGCAGTGTAATTTATTTTATTACATTTAATATCATCTGGGTTGGCTGACTGTAATATATTTATTATCTGCTCTGGGATTTTTAAAAATGTAGTCCAGGATACAAATAGAATTAAATTTAGAAAATACGGAGTTAAAGCCTTGTTATGATAATTGTTTATCTTTTAAGAGATTTTCCTCCATGTATTGATGCATCATTTTTATTGTGTTTTTACTACCTTGGCATCCAGCAGCCAACCTGAAGTTATTCTAAAAACCTCAGTACTTAAAATGCCAGCATGGACAAATCATGGTGTCTTTAAAACTTGGCCCTGATTCTGAGCCCAGTTACAAAACAGGTTAATCATCTGATAGAATGGTTGGTATAATAGTAGAACTATCTAAACAATTTAGGACATCTAAAATGATCTAAACAAATTTAATCTCACAAATACAGAAATACAGTTCCCCTTCTACTCCTGTCCCTTAGGAGCCAACAAGGAGTTCATATTGAGACTTGCAGGTGGCGAAGAAAAAATCCAATCCGTTGGCAAAGGAACAGAAATTGATGCAAAGTAGCATTAGATCCAAAACTGAGAAGAAATAGAGTTGTGTCTTGCTTCTGACAAAACAAAATGGTTTAGAAAATCCCTTGAGTTTTAAGCAGAACTACGAATAACTTGGAAACTGAAGTCAGCCTTAACTGAGATGCATTCCTCTTTATGCTAAACTGGAGCCTTTTAAACAAAACAATTCTGTACATGCTGTTTGATTATAAATTGTGAATGAATTCCTCCAGAATGGGCTGTAATTCTCAAAATAATTTCCTAGAAATAAGCTTCAGTGAACACAATGGGATGAGCTTGAAATAAGCAAATATTGATTTTGATTGCATAGACCATCAATATCAATATGGAACGTGTCCCATAAGTTTCAGTCATAACGTTAACCAAATTGAAATTTCTTTTTTTAAAGTTCTGTGGGGAGGAAAATGTTAAACGTTTATGCAAACATTATTGACCAATATCTGTTCCATTAAAATTAATGCCACTAATTAAAACAACTAAAATTGTTATCCCCCCTTATTTTCTTGTCTCCATCTCCAGATGATTTGGAATCAAGCCAACTATCCTATACAAATGCAGTGTCATTCTCTGAATAGCGAGTATATTTTCAGAGTGTATTACTATTGATTCTGGATAGCACATTCCCTTATATGCACATAGACCGGACACGCACACCACACATACAAACACTCACACCATATCCCTACTGCTCATTTCTTGCTATAGAAGCTAATAGCTAGTACATTTTGGCTACTCGGCAGTAGGTTAAGAGAAGCTGCTGTGCACTAGTTTCTTATTATGATAAAAGCATTTTACTGAGTCCTTCATGCACAGTCACTAAGCAACCTGCTTCAGGTTAATTCTGTTTACAGTGCTATCAAAAATAACTCTGACTTAAATGTGGCAGTCATTAGTATTTCACAACACAATAGTTATCTATACTTTACACCCACTGTCAGGCAAACAAGGGATATTTGCAGTAATATAGCTATGATCACTTGAAAGTCTAGCGGGATCCAAAGTGCACAGTTTTGTGTTGTCAGGATGTGTACATTGAGGAATTCTATATATGCCACAGAATATACAGAGGAATGTAGAGGACTGTTGATTTCATATTCATATAAGGCTCCAAGTGTTCATTTATCCACAAACTTTCTCTAATTAAAGGAATTAATAAGCAAAAAACAACCTTGGCTTTTGCCTCAAAAGCTGAAGCCAAGCCACAGAGTATTATTGAAAAAGGTATTCCAGTTTTTGACTGAGTTAGCTAACTAGCTTCCAAAAATCTGGACACCTCTAGAGAATGTCATCTGGTGGCAATCCAGATTTTTGTAGTCCAGATCTGGCAACTCTCATTTTGACTTACATAGTCAAAAGATATCTTTTCCTGTATTTCATAAGAAACTCTGACTGAGAATTTCAATTTGTGCACGTATTTGCTCTATTATTTATCTAAGTGGTATTTTAACCTTGGAAATTTCATTAAATGGTTGCTTTCTGAGACAATAACATTAACAAAATGACATAAAAATTAAGCATATTCTTTCCATTCTCCATCTTTTCCTTCATTCCTTCCTCTCTCACACACACAAACTTGCAACCTCTTGTGCTCTACTAGCTGGTAATAGTCTGGTTTTAGAAAATTCATACTGTGTCAGGAAAGAAAAGCTGCAACAAAATTATATGTATGAGAGACTAAGAAAATCCCAGCAGGAAAATATGTTTTCAGATCTCACCTCTGAATTACTCTCATTATAATAACCCATTTGATGTCAGGGTATGACAGATTAGAAGCTTTTTATTGCTAGACCTCACTCAACACAGATTTAAATGAAGTACATCTGGTTATTGTACAGGTCACTGTGTTTAAATAACAACCTTCAAATCATTCTTTGACATTTAAAAGGAAAGAGAAATATTGTCATGTGGCAGATACACCACAGATAAAGCATAGGGCAGTTTGGTCAGTATGCTTATTTGTGTGTGTCTCCAGCAGGCATTTTCATAGTTGGTAATCAAGTAGCTAGGCTTATTGATTGTCAGTATTTTACAAAATATCCCTGCTTTAAAACCTTTAACTCCAATTGTCATTTTAAAATATTGCAGTCACGGGAGTCAACTTGCTAACTTCCAAGAAGTTTGAAGATCAGTTATATCAACATTGCTCATACTAAATGAGCAAGAGAAAATAAGCAATGTTGGTCTCTTGCATTTTAATTTTGCCCTTCTGAAATTTCCTTAGATTTGTCTGCACCTTGTTTCATACAGTTACTCCCCCAAAATGGCTATTTTCAGCACCTAGATAGCGTTTCTCCACATCAACATGAATTTTTGTTTTGCAGGAATTAAATTCATTTACTAAATTATGAGACAGAAAATGAAATAGAAATAAATATTAATGATTAGATACCGTATAAAAATGTTCTGGGCATAATATTAAAAGTTTTTTTCTCCTTTAGTTTTACTAATCTTGAAAAGTTCTGTTATAGTAAGAGATTTCATATCATAATGTGACAGTGATATCTTATTGTTGAGTTTAGAACATACTTCTCAGTTTACAGAGATTGGTTTAAATAAACATGAATTAAAACAGTACAATTCAGGCATAGTTCCAGAGGTGTCCCTGACACAATTATTTCAAATACCCTCAGCATTTGAAGTAGAAAGAAGTCCACGATTTATTTACAGGGCTAGTTTTGACACTATCTGAGCTAAACGTTTGATTTAGCTGCTAAAAATACTATAACTACCTTAAATGTAACCAGAGTATTATTTTACACCTTTCCCAATATTGCCTGTGGTACATTAAATTTGTTCCACTGTTGACGTTTTTCATCCATAAATGCCACAACAGTTTTGGAAATTGGTTTTAAACACTTCAACAACTAATATTAACTTTGCCTCATACCTTAATGGAGTTTAGGTTGCAGGGGAAAAGCTGAAAACGTGTTAGAGCAGGTCAAATAGTCCTTCAGTGAAAATAGTACTGACAGAAGCATATTTTCTTTCTTTCTTCCTTCATTTCTTTCTTTAGTAACCACAAATGATTCTATGACTTTAAGGATATATAAATATATTTAACAAATGCTGTGCAAGCTATTAGTGTTTAGTGCCCAAAGGTTAATCAGAATAAATCTTACAATTTCAGTTTAGTTCTTAATGGACTCTACTTGAGAATGTAAATTAATGAATGTAGAACTATTTGTCACATTCAGTTATCATTCTACTTAAAGACCAAATGCCATGGAATCAGAATAAAAAGATAAAATTTCTCTGAATTATTAGTTCTGGGAGCTGTCTTCTAAAGCTTTATCCCCCATGACATGTTCATATAGGTTAAGAAAAACCTTTTTATATGTAAAGATACACTGACTATATGAGAAAGATAGGCATAATTTTATATACAAGGTGCACAAAAACTGCATAATTTGTATTTAATGTATCTGACTAATTGGAAATCATCGAATAAAAAAATTATTTGGAAGAGGTGTATAGGTCATTTAGTCAATTAGTTAATTAAAACAGTACAAACCACTACTGCTTAATAGTGATAAAGACACCCCTTGAAACCTTTCAGTCATAGGGAATCAGCCATTGTTATAGTCAGATTGTCCAGTAATTTTTAAATCAAGATTTCCCCCTAATTCTCAGCTTTTTATGTATTAACCTAGTATGGTCTTGACTTCAACAGATGTTTGATGCATCTTACATATGATAGCTTAAGATACTTATAGACCACTATTTCCTTTGTGTCTTTTCTTTTGTCATACGGAAATACAGTGTCATTCTAACTAGATATGTTAAGATTACTCCATTTACTTAGTAATGCTCTAAAATATTTATTGTGGCATTGCAATCCCATATTAGATTCATGATCTTTTCTTTTCTTTGTAATAATGATTCAGGCTTCTGTTCCTTTTTTGCCTCTACCTTTATGAATACCAGGAGATCATGCATGAGGATAATAATGAAAATAAAATCTGTTAGATTTATATCCTGACACTTACACACACACACACACACACACACACACACTCTTACCCTCTCCCCTTATAATCCAAGGCAGATTGCATAATGCTGTCTCTCCCTCCTCCTCCCAAAACCTGTGGAGTAGGTAATACTGGGAGAGAATGACTTAAGTTCAATTTATCCAGTGAGCTCCAGTAAGCAAATTTCCCTGAAAAGCAGGAACAATTTCCATTGGCACCCATCCCCCCAAAAAATCCTTTTTCTAATTGTTAGCATCTTAATTTGTATGAGTAGCTGCTGCTTCCCAAATCTGGACCTTAAGACAGTCACATCTGTATAAGCACATATTAGTATTTTCTCCCAATAATTCTGCATATAGATTTGCCATTGTAACTCTGTTTAAGAAATTTAAAACTGAGATTTATGTTGCTTTATAGATGTTCAAGAGCATTATTTCCTTGATTTGATTGTATCGGTGAATAAACGATTGTTTGTTACAGGATAGTAAGTAATAATAAATATACTTATGGTTAGCATATTGATTAAAACCAAATTTTGACAATGCATTAAATGGACAACTGGTTTTGTTTGTTACTTGGATTGTTTTTGAATCTACCAAAGTTGCTCATGTTAATTTATGTAACATTTTGGTGGTGGTGTTTCGCCTCTTTTTTCTTTTTTAATTTGCTCTCAGATACTGGAAGGGGTATGTTGGGGATACTATAATTATCTAGAAGAGACAAGACTATTTTTTTTTCAACAAGTTATTTTTACTTAACATAGTTATGCTTGGAGGTTAGTTTCTTTCACACCCAAAAAGTAATTAACCACAAAGCATTTGCTTTTGGCAGCATCTTATAACATCTCTCAGATTTTGACTTTGAGGAGGCATACTGTCATTTAAACTGTAATTTTCAGATAGTGTATTTTAATAAATAAACATTTAACAGAGTATTTTGGTATAGTTTGATTTGATTGTTCAGGCCTGATAGAAGACTCAAAATTGGATTGTCTTAAAGCCTAAAAATAATTTCAAAATTTATTTAAACATTGTAATATTTTCACCTGTCAATTCCTTTTAATGTTTTATGTACATTGTAGAAATATCTAAATTTTCTTATTGTTCATCTCTTTAGCTAATAATGATAATTATTAGTAATAGTAATATTATTAACAAATTCACTAAAATACAAATGTGTCAGCTTCCTTGTCTACATGGAAAGCCATAGAGAAACTCTAAAAAGATGTCAAATAGAGTTAATTTAATTACATTAATATATATGCTCCCCTAAAAGATGCAGTCTAATTTCTTGTAGAGACCTACATTCATATTAGTCAGGCAAAGCACTGTGATCTGTGCTTTGCATGATATAGTGTGTTATTTTGTTTAATTGATAGATCAATGACTTACTCTGGCCCAGCCATGATAACAGTCATCTGAATGTAAAGGAGACACAGGCAATAAATGTTAATGAGATGCTGCTAGTTTAGAGTACACATGCGTGTATGTGTGTCTATGCATTCTGTTTCCCGTTTTCCATACTTTCTATTACTAATACATAAGGATTATTATTGCAAGGAAAAGTAGAGATTGTAATATCCTATGTAATAGCTTCAATCATATTTTCAGAATACTTTTAAAAGTTGTTGACAATATGTACACAAAGAATATTTTATTTCAGAGAAATCTTCCAAAGTTTTTGCAAATGCTCCTGCTCCCATTTTTTTTCTTTTTGGGGGGGGGAGGAGGGGAAGAGAAATGTATGGCTGTGCATTTTAAGTATTTTTCTCTATAACATCAAAACTTGCATCAGGGGAATAACATTGTATGTCAGTTGTCACCTTCATATCAAAAGAAATCCTTTTCTTCTTTACAGAAATAGAGGACAAAGCCAACTTGGAAAAAACATTAATTATACCAAATGTTCCATACTTGTTTCAGTAAAATGATTTTAAAATCTAGTATTGACTAGTCACTTTTTCATGCTTTATATTAAAGTGATTAAACTAATAAGATATTAGTTAATAAATAAAAGTATTCTTTTCTATATTCCTTCAGCTTCCTTGATCCTTATTTTCTTTGATCCTTCAGTTGCAACAAAAATCCAAATAGAGCTTCTGGATTTCATAAAAGCATTTGAAGGTTAAACACAGCACCCGTCAATAATACTAGGTTACTAGCTAATGAACTGTCTAACACATCAAATTCACCTGAGAAACTTTCCTTGATTTAGAAAACATACAGAATATAGAAAGATATAGAAAAAAGATATAAATTCACACTTTGTATTACACCAGTATTTTTTTAATAAACCATAATTGGCTAAGTCATAATTTACACTTATTAACCCCAATGATTTATTTTAAAAATCCCTCTAAATCAGGCAAATCATACTGTGGCTTTCTTCAATTTGTATTTTCAATCCCAGTGAAAAAATGGCATTTGTCTTAAGCATTTATATTTTTTTAAATTGTGAATTTAAGCTTTCTTATAGACAAAAATAACTTGAAAAGGACTCATATAAACTTGATAATTGTATTGGTGTGAAGAACCAGAGGACTGGTATTTCTGTGATTGTTGCTGTGTCTCATGAATATTTCTGACAAGCAAATGGATACTGACTATATAATCCTTTATATTTGAGATTTCATTCATTAACACATATGTGAGCATATACTTGTATTTACTCACCCATAAAAGGTAGCCGTGTTAAGATGTACTACACTCAGTTAAAAAAAAACACAAGATATTTTTAAAATTTTGCTCGAAAGTTCTTCTGATTCTTTATAAACTATCTTACCACAGAGATTTCAGCAATCTATTAATACAGCTATATAGTATTCAGTGATTACAATAGTTACAGTTATCGTAAACACTGTAAAACAAATAAGATGAATGTCCATTTCTTAATTGCGTATCTAAGTAGTACCGTTTCAATCCATTTATGTATTTTTGTTTTGCTTTGGGAGAGTTGCTTTATTTTTATTATTTTTTTTAGTATGGTAGGCAAAATACAATCAAAAGCTCTTAGCTAACTTATCTTCAGTTCTTTTTTTACTTCAATAGTGAGCACTCTATTCTCTCTTAAGTGCTTTCATCACTATGTGTTGGCCATGTCCAATCTCAACTTCTTTACATAGTATTAGGATTTATCCATTTTAAATTAACATATATTACATCTATTTTGCTTAGGGATCTGCATGATATATGACTTTAGAATGGGCTTTAGAATAAGTTCATTACTAATCCAATAGTGAGCTCCTGACGCAGGCAAAAACTAACTGGCTGCATCTTCTGTAGGTGTCTGTGAATACTGAAGTATGAATTTTGTAACTAACTGAGGTGTACTGTGCAGTAAGAAATTTAATAAGAGCTTGTGGATGTGTGTGTCATTTCTCTTCCTTCAGGCAAGGCAGTTTTCCTGTCATCAATCAGAGTGGCATTATGGGATCCAGCTCTCCATACACCCAACCAATGAACAGCAATTCAAGTCTGATGAACCCTCAAGCTTCTCCTTACAGCATGGCACCTAACATGGTGAACAGTTCCACAGGTAATGATTGGTAAAATTTCAAGGAGTAGCAGGCTGCTTTTTCAAAGGTAGAAACCTTTAAAGTGTTTCTCTTTGACAGCGGTACAATTGCATATGCATGACTCAGAAACCTGCTGTAAGAATTTGAAAATTCCCAATCACTTTGAGTTTGAGTTTGAGTTTTGAGTTTTATTAGATTTATATACCGCCCTTCTCCGACTGGACTCAGGGCGGTGAACAGCCAAAAATAAATACATA
>JANHZT010002874.1:55978-67831 GCA_032468215.1 Stegonotus admiraltiensis | reverse complement strand
TGGTGGAACAGAAAGGTCTTCAGGGCACGACGGAATGTACAGAGGTCTGGGATCATTCGTATCCCTGGGGGTATCTCAGTGTAAAAACATCAGCAGTAACAGAAAAGAACTGAGGAGAGGCAAACGAATTGAAATCAGTTAGTAACGTTTGAATCCTTCAGAACAATTGGCTTTGAGTCTCAGAAGGCATCTTTCTGGTCTATGCTCAAAAGTAGCTATTCTTAACTAGAAGTCTAAATACCAACTCTACAAACTATGGGTTGTTATATTAGATGGGGATACATTAAGTGCACAGAATGTCAATCCTTTAAAACATTTTTTGGAGATGTAAAAGATCTTTGGGGAGAAAATATTCATCCATGTGCTTTTTTAGCTATTATATATCCCCAGGGAGAGTATTAGAAATGCATATTTCTGTTTTTGCAATAATTAAAGAGAACCACTTCAGATTTTTTTTGAAAGAGGAAATTCAAGGAATTACCTTTTTATTTTCAGTTGAAGTAAACATTGTTATGTTCTGGAGCTTTTAGAAATTAATTCAAAACTTTAACAAAAGGCAACATTGTAAAAGGACTTTGGAAAGTAGAAAACCTGGGTCACAATTGTCCTTTGATTTCAGTGGAAATTATTTGAAAAAACAGAGTCTCAGGCTAAAGTCTCATGTGAATATCACTGGATATATTTGTATTACTCAGTAATACTCTAGATGAGATGGGTGGCACATAAATTTAATAAATATTTAAATTAATATGTTTCTAAATTAACTAACTTCTGTTTCCTACCGGGGGCAATTACAATATGTATCTTTTTCGCAATATGCAATATGCTGGTCACAATAAGGACCCATTATTAATATAAAAATTAGAGTAAATACATGACATCCTGAACAGGTTAATAATTACAATTATCAGTTAATATCAAAAGTCCTGCATCTAACAGATGGACACCTAATATATATAAAGAGTATCAAATGTTTGTAGTTATGTAATTGTAATTATAAGCAATGATTAGGTAACAATAGTCACACAGAATAATCAGCAGCTGAGTTTGGCATTCTGTCAGTGTTGCATTTTGGACAATCCAAATAACAGATACAAATTCCAAACTGATAGAAAATAATCAGGACTCTTACAGTGAGGAAGATGCAGTATTCACAGCAGGATGTTCGTAAGTAAAAATATGGTCCTAGAAATGTATTCTCTTTCTAATAATTGTATTTCCCTATACAATGTGCCACATTGTCACAATATATAAACTCTAGCTGAAATGTCTTGCATGTACACATGCAAAGACTATAGTGCAGGGGTGTCAAACTTGCGTTGTCACAGCGTCATCACATTACATATTGCGACTTTTTTTCCCTTCACTAAACTGGGCGTAGCAAGTGTGTGACACATCTGGGCTGCGGGCCGCGAGTTTGACACCCCTCCCATAGTGCAATGTCTTTGGAACACCTTATATGAAGAGAATATGCAAACTTGGGCTAGTACAAGTAGTCTTGATTTAGCAGCCACAATTGGGACTGGCAACTTGATTGTTAAGTGAAGAGATCACTAAGTTAAACCATGACTGTGCTTATGATCTTATTTGACCTTTCCTACAGACTGCAAAGGTAATAAATGTGAGGATTGGCCGAAATGTTACTTTTTCTATTTGTTTATTTGATTTTCTATCCCACATTTATTATTGTGTATAAATAACTGAAGATAATGAACATACCTAATACTCCTTCCTCTCTTACTTTTCCCACAAAACACTGTGAAGTGGGTTGGACTGAGAGAGAGTGACTGGCCCAAAGACACCCAGGCAGTTTTCCATGCCTAAGGCAGTACTATAGCTCATGGTCTCCTAGTTCTAGGCCAGCACCTTAACCATTAAACCAAACTAGCTCTCATCACCAAACTGGGTCTCATCTCATAACAGTGAACAGTCACTAAACAAGGATTATCTGTAAATGCAACCCCAGGTGTATAAATTATGTTACATAAAAAGATAGAGAAATATTATCTCCGTTAACATAGTTTTATAATGTTGAGTGATATAAAAACTACTGATTAAAATATATTAGATGCAGAAGTTGTTTTATCTCATCATATTACGCCTCACTTCCATTGAAGAAAAGGCACAACTGAATCCTCCTCTTTCTCTGTGTTTGCCCAAGCAGGCCAAAATCTGTTGTAGGGAGCTGCTGGTGGTCCTTTAGAACAAATGTGGAAGGCATATGGGGCAGCATTGAATGTAGATCTATTGGATGTGTTGATTTTCTGCCAAAAATTCTTAATAATTTTTCATCATACACCAGGATATTTTTTATCCTCTCAAAAATATTTCTTGTGTATCAAATAAATCCACCTGTGGTTGTTATTTGTTTTTTTACCATTTACTTCAGCATTGATCGTTAAACTAAATTTAGTTTATAGTTTTAATAGTTTTAGGGTATAATAAACCTTACAAAATAAAAGACTTCCCTTTAAGGGAAGACGGACTTTCCGTTCAGTCTGGCCATATGAGGCTCCTGTAATTTGTGCTTGACTGAACAGTAGCATGTGCAAAATGTGAAATTTTAATGTGTTTTGCTGTAGGGCTTAAGCAGTAGAAAATCAAGTTTTCTATGGGAAGATTTCCCCTTTTTTTCTTCTCAAAGTTAATATTTCATTTTAAAAGAAAATTGCACCACTTCACTGTGCTTGACAGCCTGAAAGCTCCTGCAGTGAGAAGTCCTTCTTACCTTCTGTAAATTGTGATGTTTTCAGATTAAGTTGTCACTTTGTGGCCTGCACCATCTCATTGAAAAGTGACTTTTCTTTATGTATGTAGACAGTACAAATGTCCAGCAAAGGAAAGATTTTAAGCTACTTTCCATTCTTGGATGAGTTAGTGTTGTAACAAGAAGTATTTCACTGTGTAAAATTGAAAACCTCTCTTTGGCCATTAAGTCTGAATGTTCCTTGTAGTAGGCAATTGGTTCAGGAGTAGAGTGAAAAATTATTAAGGATTGTATTAAACTTAGATAACATTTGTGCCATTATAAAACGTGATATCACGAGTGAGGAAGTACAAAAACTAATGAACAACACTGATATTAGCTGCAATAATTTGGTATTCATGGGAGTATACATTTTTGTCAACTCTCTTCTGAATTATTGTTCAAAACAGCACAGTGAAAACTGGATTCCAACTTGAAAGTGACCTTTTCGAAAGAACATTTAATATCTGCAGCATAGCTAGAATTCTTTTTGTTTCTTTTTCGAAGCAAACAGTTTTCTTTAAAAAAGAAAAAAGGAAAAGCTTGCTACATAGTGCTTTGAATGCCTGATATATGAAGGAAATAGCATCCTTCTGAATTAAGAAATGCAACCACGTTATATGGCACCATGCTTTGTGCCAGGACGTTCTTCTGCTGCAGTTCTTTATTTGCATCTAGTAAAGCAAATTCAGTTGTGTTAATTAATAATTGTCCCATAGTTAAATATGCTAAAAGGAGATCTGACATTGTCCTTTATTTCACAATGTGATAGACACTGTTACAGCCAGGAAGCATTACAGTGAATAAATTAGAATTCTGTATGTAAGGTAAAAAGCTTTAGAGGCAGGCTGATTTAGTTAATTAAAAGCCATGGACCCAGTCTACATAAAATGAAAAAGTATACTTCAGTGGAAGAATTCTAAGTTTATTTTAAATCTCCTGTGAAATCAGTGTGACCTAGAAATGTTTGACTCTGCTCATTTTCCTGCCACCAGCTTATACTGCCTCCTAAATCATCCAACCATCATTCTGCCAAAATAACAATAATGGGGACAAGCTTTATATCCACTTAATAATGGCTAGATGATGCTAGATGTTTAAACCATTCATGGGGAGATGGTCTCTGACTGGCCTTAGAAATACTGTGATCACTTGAAATTAAAAAAAATCTGGATCTAAATGTCTAGTAAGTGTTCATGTTTCATGTTCAAGCCAGATGACTTTCCAAATTTTGGGTCTTTATGAAATTGATAATCCAGTTTTGCAACCAGCTAGAATATAGAGACAGATGTTCTTGAGGCACATAATTACTCATTTTTTGCAAACCAAGAGACTAGATTACAATTTTAAGTATGCCAGGTATGAAAACGGAAACTTAGAAATTCTATTCATGGAGGCACTGGAGCCAACAGAAATTTTGGATTGAAGGAAATGGAGTAGTTTTTTTGTTAATTTTTTTACTGGAACAGCCTGAAAGAAAGGTGAGTTGGAGAAGATAGCCACTCCATCATCTTCTTCAAACACCTACAAAATTCCATAGAATAAACAAGGCTAGAGATAAAACTATTTACATATTTACTGAATGATGTAAAAATAAGCTTCAGGCACACTACATTCATCACCAGTCCTGTTTTTAGCATTTATACCATGGAACCAGGGGTGCAGTGGCCTAGGGGTTAAGATGCTGGGATTGTTGACCAGAAGTTTGGCAGTTTGAGACCCAAACACCACATGACAGGGTGAGCTCCCATTCTTGCCCCAGCTCCTGCCAATCTAACAGTTTGAAAGCATGCAAATGCAAGCAGATAAATAAGTACCACGTTGGTGAGGAAATAACAGTGTTCTGTGCGCCTCAGCGTATAGTCATGCTGACCAGAGAAGTGTCTTCAGACAACGGTGGCTCTCGGCTAAGAAACAAAGATGAGCACCTCTCCCTAGAGTTGAATATGACAGGACAGGAAACCTTCAACTTTTTTTTTAAAAAAATGATGAAACACATAGTACTCTGCCACCACTGGCTTCATAATCAACCCCACATCTAACATTGCTGCACCATTAATGTAGGGGTGTGCAATACTTTTCAGGGCAAAAGCAACATAGGTTTTGAGTCTTCTAAAAAGTGGACAATGGTAGGTTAAAAAAAGTAGGCAAGATGAAAGCAATAACTAATTCTGATCTAATTTGATTTAAACTCAATCATAATCCAGTTTCTTTAATTACGGATAGATTAGTACTCCTCATCTATTTATTAATTGTCCCCTTTTTCTCCTTGCCTCCACCTGTAGCATAGAATTCCTTCTTTACATTACCACAGTCAAGGCAGTTTTAGATTATTACTCTGCAAGTTTTTAAATAGTTGTCTTAAAATAGTCTTTAAAAAGCTAATTCATCCTGAAGAAGAATACCATGAGCTTAGTTTCCAATGCCAAATGCACTGATTTTTTCAAAGGGTTAAAATTAGTAAGAGAAATTCTTTTTGAGATAAAGTTACAGGTCATGTTTGAGGAATTCTCCTACACATGATAATGATCAGGATAGTGTCATTGATGATAGAAAAAGAAGTCAAACAATAAAGAGGAAATAAAATGAATGTGGAACTTTGGCAGATAGTAAATAGCTATTCTGATTATTTAAACATTTCTTAGATGTTTTTAATCATATAGACATAATAGGGAAGTAGGATAAAAAGGCATATGGAAAAGTAACTGCAATGAAGTTTAATTCAGCTGTCAAATCCAAGGTTAATAAATCAGGAAATAGTATTTAACTATATGTGTTTTTTTACTTAGGAATTAGGAATTATGGTAAATAGTATGAAGTTACTGCCAGTTGTAGTTTCCTTGTTTGCTTCACTAGTGGTGTGAAGGACTAGATTTCTTTTAATTCTAATAATAGCAGAACTGATTTGAATGTGAACGTTTGAATTATCTTGTGTTTCAGGGTTTCATTTTTTAATAGAATGAAATTATTACTAACCTCAGGCATCATCAGAAACTTGCCTTCTGAGATCCAAAGCTTATCTGAATTAATATGAAATCAATAAAATTGGGAGTTTGGGCCCTTTGTTTTATAAATGAAATGCAGCATGTGGACAGAATGTATTGTTTGTGCCTGAACTAGTAGCCTTCATTCCTGTCTGTTGTGTGGTAGCTTTAGTTTAACATCCTCCTTTGTCTATGTTGTATCAGTTTCTTACTACCATTTCCCTTCTCCCTCCCTTCCCCAACTTTCTTTTTGAAATGTATTTGCTTTAGAAATCAAGTTCCTCCAACACAACCGGGGAGAAGATCACCAAAATGTATGAGCTGGGAACTGAGCCAGAGCGGAAAGTTTGGGTGGATCGCTATCTCAACTTCATGGAAGAAAGGGGAACACCTGTAGCTGGTCTCCCTGCTGTTGGCAAGAAGCCACTGGATCTTTTTAGACTCTATGTTTGTGTTAAGGAGATTGGAGGCTTAGCCCAGGTGAGTGATTGTGAGTAATGCCAGATTGTCAAATAAATCAAGCAAAAGTAGAGACTATCCTTGAAATGCAATTTAACATTATTCTAATCTGCATATTTTCAAAGACTGAAGATCGGGTACCTCTAGCTTCAAGAACAACATTTAAACATAGTGCAGAGAACCTCAGAATCCAGAATGGCAAGAATATCCAGTCAGAATTCAGAGTGCATAATCTCAAGAAAAGTGTTAAAATATATTAAAAGGATATGATTACCTTATTGGATTTCTTAATTATCCAGTTAACTATCCTCTACTTCCATCCCCCCAAATAACACTAAATTCATTTTCATATTAAAAATGATGACAAGTCCCAGCAGGTTTTTTAGCAATGTTTTTTCAGGTTTGCCATTGCGTCCTTCCTGGGCTGAGAGGGAGTGACTGGCCCAACATCACCCAATTGGCTTTTTGCTAACACAGAATTAGAATTCATGGTCCCCTGAATTCTAACCAGTGCCTTAAACTGCTATTCCAAACTGGCTATGTTAAAATTTTGCTGGGGAAAAAAAAAGATGAGAATGAATTTCATCTTTATGCATAATCAGTGAAATGAGAGTGTTTATACAAATAATGCCTAACATAATTCTGTACACCAATGTGGAACATCTTGTAAATAATGACTGATTCATACAAATGTGATTTCAAATACAGATACAGAAGGAAAAGCATATAGCTGTGTATGCTATAATTGAGAAAATATATAGGTGCATATTTTGTTAGATTTTTTTAACCATATACACATAAATGGGAAGTGAAAAAAGTATGCTGCAATGGATCTACATAAAGGATGCATACAGTATACATTTTTTGTCTTCATACATCATCCAATTCTATTTAAGCAGCTCTTAGAATTTTAGTGTCATGCATTACCAATAAAATTCATTTCATTCATTAGTATTTTCTCTGTAGATTTTTTAAATATATAAATTCATAATCCATCTTTTCTTCTGCATAGTGAGTGCTTGTCTCCCTTATAATGGGCCTGGAGTTTTTGCCCCTGAACCAGAAGTACTAGCTGAACAAACCTTGAGCTGCTATTTTGAAGAAGTTTGAAGATGTTAAAGCACTTCAATAATATCTTTATTATTGCCATTTAAAATTTGTTTTTAAAAGCTGATTTTTTAAAAAAAACAACAACACTCAGACTGCATGTTTGTGTGTCAGAGAAACAAAGTATATAAAATAAATTTGATCACACTACACATCGCAAGCTCACTGAAGAGAAAAAAAGTAGAGATGTAAATAGCAAAGCATTTTATATAGTGAAAGTAAGTTTATTTAATGGTTTGGTAAGTGCAGTTAATGTTTATGCATTATTAAGTGTGGGAATAATGGGCATTAGGTTTTTTTAAAATTTTGAAAGACATTACATGTAGTTTTTTTCCCTTTTCTGTCTTCAGGTTTTTTATCAATCTACTTTGCTGCAATTCACTCAACCTGCTATTTTATTTATTTGTGTCTTTGTTCCTTCCTTCAATTCCTAGGTTAATAAAAATAAGAAGTGGCGTGAGCTGGCTACCAACCTGAACGTTGGCACTTCGAGCAGCGCAGCCAGTTCCTTGAAAAAACAATATATTCAATACCTCTTTGCCTTTGAATGCAAGATTGAACGAGGGGAGGAACCCCCTCCAGAAGTCTTCAGCACTGGAGATACTAAGAAACAAGCTAAGATTCAGCCGCCATCTCCTGGTAAGTTGAAGAACTACAGAAACAACCTTTTTAAAAAAATTGCACAGGAGATGGAGTTACTAAACAACTTAAATCTCATAAAAACATCTGCCACATGTAGATATTCCTAATTAATTTCTGAAGCTCATAAATGAGGGAGATTTTAGTAATTCTTGATTACCTATGTCAACAGATCTCTTAAAGGATTTGCATATATTCATATTGACACTTGCAAATATCTGTCAAATCTGTACCGACATTCTGCATGTTAAATTTAGCTCCATTAATAACTATTAAAACGTTTACTAGTAATTTCTAATGGAAGTAAAATGCACTCCACATTACCAAAGCAGAATCAGGTTGTATTTCCATTTTTATTTAACTTTTTTAGAGCTGCAAAATTCTAATGGCATTGTTCCAGCAAGTACTTTACAGCATATAGTAAAATCTTTCTATGGACTTCTGTTGTTTTTACATTTCTTATTCATAACATTTTATTTTCATTGATACCACATTTAATGTTGACAAACAAATGTTTTACCATCAGTGATGAAGTTTGGGGCAGTGATTTGCTCAGCAGCTCTGATATCACAGAAAACTGGGAAAGCATGTAGAGGTTTTTTTGTTTGTTTGTTTTGGAGATAATAGAAATCTGAGAATAGAACTATTGGATAGCATTAGAAAGTGAAGAGAATAGAGGCAGCAAATTGCAGATCAATAGCAATATCACTTAGACTTATATACTGCTTCACAGTGCTATTCCTTAAGCAGTTTACAGAGTTAGAATATTGCCCCCAACAATCTGGGTCCTCATTTTTCCCACCTCAGAAGGATGGAAGGCTGAGTCAACCTTGATCCGGTGAGAATTGAACTGCCGAACTGCAGTCGGCAGTCAGCAGAAGAAACTTGCAGTACTGCGTTCTAACCACTGTGCCACTACGGTGCCTACAAAAATAGGAAGGCCAAATAGGGATCATGGGAAAGTACATAACAGACATATGGAATATTCCAGAGTAGGTAACCTATTGAGAGAGATGTGTGGAAAGAAAGAGAAAAAAATGGAAATTGCTTGTAGCTGCAAGAAGACTGAGACATCCAAGGAAGGGGAGGAAGCATAATAAGGAAGCCTACCGTAGGCCATAAAAATGTAACATGTAAAAAATGTGTGCTAGAAGTTTAAAGAGACTAAAATGATGGGGTATCCATAGGTAGTCCTATTGTAATATAACTTGGTCAACCTACTATTTTATTTGGCCATTCAATTGCTCCTCCAATATGATATTATATACTAGCGCTTATGGACAGGAACAAACAGGTCAGTTTCCTTAAAAAGAATAGAAAAATAACTCTGAACACTGGGAAACGAACTGAAGAGTGCTTAGACCTCTTAGTTCTTTTGTCTGACAAGGTGACCGTAACTCAACAAAAAATACTTCACTTATAGGCAGCAATGGAAAATTCCCAAACTAAACAATTATCTATAAAACTGGATTTTATTAATTCTGGAATTAATATCACTGTGGATGCTATTGCCTTAGGAAAGTAGTTAAGTATGTTCTGGGTATATGTACACACCCACCTATAAATATATATTTGCTAATTGAGAGCAGTATTTATTTCTTTTAATGAAGTGGGCTTCAGTCCAAGAAAGTTTATATCATAAAATAAAGCTATCGGTCTTTAAAATATTACTTTCCAGAGATAAGTGTTATTTTTCCAGCAGAAATACTAGAAAAACATTTGTTGTAGATTACTTGTGTTTTGTTGCAATGGAAGTTACCACAGGAAATATGCTGAGGAGTGAAACAGCAAACTTAAAATACTGGGATAAATTGAATAATATCAACTCCATTGCTGTAATATCTCTCTGAAAGCCCTATCGTGTCAACGATGGTGCTGGAACAGTTTAGTTTAGATGGATATTCCGTAAACAAAAAGAATCCGTGTTAGGAATGATTTTCCATATAGTTGAACCAATGTGCCAATGTTTACTTTTCATCATAACTGTTTACACCTCAATACCCACTTAACAGCCTGAAGTAAACAGATTTCAAATGGAAAATCTAGCTTTGCTTTGAGTAAATGGTAAAGCCGAGAAATGTCAGAGTTCATGGTGTAAACATTTAGCCCACATTTAAAGGTCTTATCAGTATCATATTTAGATAAATTTAGACCAAGTGGAAACTCCGTTTTCAAAACAAAAACTTGATTACATCTGGGAAAAAATTCACCAAATAGGAGTTGTTCATAGATTTTACTGCTGAGTTAGGGATTTTACAAAATATGTAAAGATTAGTCTCCTAATTTTCAACACTTGTTCTGTACAAGCAATTTATGGACACACCAATAAATTGTGCAAAAGTGCAAAATATATGAAGAGAGTTAACAATGCATAATGGTACTTGAAGAAAGGAAATAGAGGACTGTTAGTGTTTCAGCTTTCAGTTCTTTGAATCACAATTTATTCATAAAAAGTCAATTACTAAACAGAATTCTCTTCAGTATATACTGAAGCGGAAAAAGGAGTGTGTTTACCAAATTATATTTTCCATATTCTTCCTAACTTACTGCTGGATCTATAATTGAATTTCACTTTATTGCATGCTAATTTGCAGTGCTGAAAAAGCATCAGGACACAAAACAGCTACCATGGTGGCACTTTCCCATTCATAAATACCTGCCATTGTGGACATGGCTCCATTCACAAAATCCCTGCTCAAAGAAAATAAACTTTCTCATGAAAAAGATAATAATGTAGAGCAGGGGTGGGTTCTACTTACCTTTACTACCAGTTCGCAACGGGGCTGTGTGTGCGCGGTCGCTTTGCTCTCGTATGCGCACACTCTTCTGCACAAGCGCAGAAGCTTCTGCGCAGGCGCAGAAGCATTTTGATGACATCAGAGTCAGTGGGCGGAGCCTCCTGCCGGTTTTACTACTGGTTTTACTACCGGTTCTATAGAACCGGTGCAAACCGGGGGCAACCCACCACTGATGTAGAGGTAGAGAACAAGCTTCATGCTCTTTTGATACTTAGTTTTTACTCTGTATCCACTTAATCAAAAGCAAACTGGGAATCGTCAGAAAAACATGCATGACAGACCCAAATATCCTTTGCATTCTGTAACAACAACAACAACAACAACAATTTCTTGAACTGTTAAGTTGTTACCAGTCCTAGACTGTGAATCAAATTGAAGATTAAATTTTAAATAATTATGATAATAATTATGATAATTATGATAATAATAATAAATGTCAGTAACAACAGGAAATGCCGCTTATGCAATGAGAAAGATGAAACAGTGGGTCATCTTACCAGTGGCTGCAGCAAAATCTCACAGACTGATTAGCTACAACATCATGATTGACGCCAGAATTATACGCTAGAAGCTTTGCCAGACGTTTGGGTTCGAATGCAGCAAAAATTACTGCAAACACCAAGAACTAAATTGACAAAAGTTCTTGAAAATGAGCGAGTCAAGATCTTGTAGGACTTTCGAATCCAAACAGACAGACATCTGGCCCACAACAAGCCTGACATCACTATGGAAAAGAAAAAGTCTTGCATTGATATTGCAATACCAGGTGATGCACGAATTGAAGAGAAACAGTTAGAAAAAATAACGAAATACCGCCATCTGCAAAATGAAGTTGAGCTATTGTGAAAGAAGAAATCAACGGTTGTACCGATAGAAGAGTCCTTTGAGCAATACCAAAAGGGTTGCCTAGATACATGAAAATTTTGAACTTATGAGACCTGAATATTCGGACTTTGCAAAAAAAAACCCACCTTATTTGAAACTGCCTATATACTTTAACTGGAGACTCAGTGGCTAAGATGCTGAGCTTGTCGATCTAAAGTTTGGCAGTTCAGCGGTTCAAATCCCTAGTGCTGCATAATGGGGTGAGCTCCCATTACTTGTCCCAGCTTCTGCCAAC
>JANHZT010002874.1:20996-30999 GCA_032468215.1 Stegonotus admiraltiensis | reverse complement strand
GATCACTCATTGCTCCCAGAAGCATGAAGCTGAAAGCACCAGCCTGAAGATGACGAATGAGACTTCGTCGAAACGTCACGGAGATACCTCCAATTTTACACAACTGCTATACAGAGGAGATGATGACAGCTCCTTTTCCCCCCACACCTCTCTAAAAACATTTAAAATTTCCATTAGGGCTTGAAGAAAGTTGGCCTCAGAGTCAGATGCCAATTTAGTCCAGGGAGGGGTGAGAGACTTAACTCCTATGATGGGTATAGCTATTTATTAGAGTTTATACCCCACCTTCTCTGCAGGTGCTAGTGAAATATACATAACATTCCCTCCTTCTAATCCTTGTCCACAACAACATCCCTGTTAAGTAGGCTAGTAGAAAGTGAGAATGACCCAAAGCCAGCCAATCCCTCTTTTAGCATAGGAACTCTGCAGATTTCTACTTAAGCACCTGATTTTTTTTCCCCCTGACTCTGTTGTGTTGCACAGGCAAGAAGCTGGCCACTGTTACTGTCCCTAGAAGCCCCCAGTCTTCTCCAGCCGTCCTGCCCCTTGGGATTGTTATGAATTAGGCTCCCCATGGGTGACTTTTTTCAGCCTACATACCATCCTGGAGCTGATCAAGCATCATGATAAAGATGAAACCCAGCAAAGGGATACTAACCATGATTCAAACTGATGATCATTTTCTTCCTCTGTAGAGCAACTGGACTTTTCTTCAGATTAACTCTGAATGGGAGGGGTTTTTTTCAAGCCCTGATTGTTGAGTTTCACCAACAATGGTGTAGCACAGAAAAGAAAAGTTACACTTCTCCTTGTGCCGGAATCTCAACAAGATTCCAACCCCGCCATATGGCAGGAGAAACATCTCAACTGTCATCATTGTCAACATCTCCACTGTTTTATCACTGGCCAATAATAAAGTCTTATATCAGAAGCATGACATGATTGGATAACACACCTGTCTATCAATAGGTATGCGTAGACATGAGCTGGCTATCTAGATTTATAAAAATGGGAATCTGAGAAAGAAGATGCCACTTCAGGATTTAGCTACCCTGTTTCCCCCAAAATAAGACATCCCCTGATAATAAGCCCAATTGAGCTTTTGAGCGCATGGCAATAAGGCCAAGCACTTATTTCAGGGTTCAAAAAAACATAAGACAGGGCCTTATTTTTGGGAAAACACGATATGTATAGTTGTATTTCAGGGGATGTTCTACAAAGAGTAAAAGTTACTGAGGTAACATTTGGTTTCCATTCCTTCTCAAAACCTGCATGGTGGATAGTTTTTCGACTTTAAGTCATGTACTTAAAGTCGTCCTCATTTCCTCCAAAAATGCGTATGAGATACCAGAGATGCATCTGTCTGCTTAAATATTTGGCTGGGCCTCCCAGAGTTCTGAAAAAGTAATGGCAAATTATAATTTTTAAAGTGGTGGAAGAAGAACATTACTGAGCACATGAGGGGCATTAACTATATTTAATTAATGCTATGTGTTAAATGAAATTTAAATTATATGTTCATTTTTATTTTTGTCTGGGTTCTCCCACTTTTAAGAGCATGGCTCACCAGCAGACCACCCAAAGTATCTTTCAATCAGAAAGTGTCTCATATCTCTCCTTTAAGCAATTAGTTTTTCCTTGTCTCCATTTTCTTCCTCCTGGCACTAGACACATTCAACTGGCTGTTAGCAATTGCTATCAGCTGCTATTCTATCAATCCTAGCATTTCAATGAACCTTGTCAATCCATTTATTGTAGCTGCTTTTCTTTCATTTGCAGATTAATATCTTCCTCTGGGCCTTGGTCCTATCTAAACAACCCATGACAGAGCAGTGAATACAGTTATTTTCTCTGGGTTTTCTACTCAGCTGTGACTGACAATTGTATTACATTGGAAAGCAGTTTGCTCACTCATTATTTGGATCTATTTCTTGGTTTGGACATGGGGAAGACTTCACTCATTCTGACAATGCTGTTTTAGCTTTATTTATTAAAGTCTCTCTAATTTCAGTGGATCTATGCTTTCTAAGAGACAGGATATATTCAAGAGGATGGGGGGGATAGAATAAATACTTTCCTATTTCTCATCTTGACATTGATCAATGGGTTCAAATCTGCTGCTTTACTTTTTTTTTTTAAAGAGGGACATTTTCACTTCAAGCATTGGCCAAACCTAAACTAAAGACAGAATAAAGGTTAATATTTATCGAAAGACTTAAGATTAGTAAATGACAAATAAAGTTCAAAATGGTGTATCTATAGACGGCCTCACACATGGCACCTATCTCAAAGACTTTTAGCCTTATTTGAAGTGAGATTACTGATCACCTTTCAAGTAATAGGATGCACAAGGGAAGGACTGAACTAAAGTGATTCGATTTCTCCCTTGCTCTCTAACCTTGAGCAAGTCGAAGCTGGCAGCACAGACAATTTTGATAATACATCCAACTGATGGCACCATTGTGCAGGCTCATTCCACCCATGATTGTCATCTGCTAGATGCAGGTTTTTTTTTCAGCAGCAGAGCAACTGATTGTAGCTCTTATCTATTTGCTAAAAGCAATTTTTGCACACCAACAGGCTTCTCCAGGACAATGTTGTCACAAACATCATGAATGATATCCTGCTTTTTATAACTTTATAAAACAAGAAAGCAAACCATTAGCCTTGTGCGATTGGAAAGTTAAGTGAATTCTTTTGCTGGAAGAACTAAAAGAAAAAAACCCAAAATTTGAGCCATATTTTAATTTTCAGAAACAAACAGAATTCTTTCAAGGGGAATTGAAAGCATTCTGGATTTCATTTCTGTTAGCTACAGATCTGCTTGAAGCAAGAAGAAACATAACAAGACCAAGTCATTCCCAGCTAAATTCCCAGTGATCTTGTTTTATGTCCCTGGTGTAAATTCATCTTCAGAAGCAATGCTTTAGGGTGCACTTTCATTCAAGCTGGTGAGTTTTCTTGAAAGATCTCTTACAAAAACTCTTCCTTCCATGCTGGTGGTTCACCATATACAATCTGAAGGTCAGTTTGGATGTGCTACTTTAATTCTCAGCTCTTTTTTCTCAAACCATTAGGCGACATGCCAGTACATGGTTGCATTTTTGGTCAGCAAAGACTTCTTTAAAAAAAGAAGTAGTCCAAAGATTACTTCTACTGAGAGACAGACAAAGACACCTTCTAGAGCAAGGGTCTCCAACCTTGGCAACTTTAAGACTAGTGGACTTCAACTCTGGGAGTTGAAGTCCACAAGTCTTAAAGTTGCCAAGGTTGGAGACTCCTGTTCTAGAGAGAGCAAGGCAATTTCCTCTAACACAGAGAAACTAGCAGACATCCCAAAAATCTTTATTAAGGAAATTTTCTACACTTAGATCTCCCTTTCTGCCCAAAGGACTGCTTCTTTTTGATCCCAAATTTCTAATTCTAGCTTGCAGCTAATTCACCCCATCTGTACTCCCTGGTCTAAGACAAAATGCTTCCTCCAGAATCAATTGCCTCAGCTAATTACAGCCATTGGCATCTCCAGTAATGAACCCATAAGAACAAAAGAACCATCGCTGTAGGGTTTTTTGCAAGGGGAAATCTGTATTTCAGTGAAATATGTGCACAGCTTCATAAGCATTATTAATAGGTTTCCAATGCTGTCACCTGAATTGAAGTCTCTGCTAAGAAATGCCTGTTTGTGTAATGAGACTTGTGAAATAACCATCACCCAAGACTGTACCTCTTTGCATGATTTGCCCAGTATATTCTTTTTCTGATATTTACTGTAAAAGGATAGGGATTAGTAGCCTTCTATATTAAAAGAGAATATTGTTCAGTTACTCACTTTTTCGAAGTCAAAGATGTCCTCAAACATTGGCCAAATGTTTTGCACATTTATGCCTATGTTAATAGCTAGAATGTTGTATTTTAAAGGATTGGCTTCATTTCAGCAATCACAAAATAAGCAAGAGTTATCTCTTATGCTCTGACACTAATTAATTAGTGTATATATGCAGCCAGATCACATAATTAATTGTGACATATTATTTGGCCTTGAGCAAATATGTTCAGAGACATCATCCCACTGGCTTTTCCACTCAGTTCATTCACTTTTCAAAACGTCTTGTAGCTCGGAAGTGACATCCAAAACATTGTTTCATGGAGAGATGATAATTTATTTCTCTTTACAGAGGTAATGCTTTTATTTGGTCTTCTTGAATTGTTGGAATTTGTCTTATTACTATTTTGAGATATAACAAGAAAACCAAAAGAAAAAGATAAAACCAGAAACATATAGAATATACTATGGAGAATAATAAAAAAACCCTTCCTTTCTTAAACCTTACCCACACAGACTATCTTTTCATTACATCAATAAATGGTTCATGAGGAGAGAGTGAATGCAATTTCAGCTGTGCAAGATTCTGTAATAGTGCTTTCTTAACCCTAATCCTAACCTGAACTGTAACCCTAACTCTATTGTAATAAAATAATTTTCATTGCTTATCTCCAGGTTCAATAAATCCACTTCTTTATGTGTTGATAAGTTTCAAATGATCAATCTACCACACAGTTGAGCCTCAGATTAACACCTTTAAATGTTATTACTGTCCCCAAAATCATTATATATGATTATACACACACACACAGCAGTGGTGAGTTGCCCCCGGTTCACACCGGCTCTATAGAACTGGTAATAAAACTGGCAGGAGGCTCTGCCCACTGACCCCAACGTCATCAAAATGCTTCTGCACATGTGCAGAAGAGCACACGTGCGCATGAGTGAAGTGAGTACATGCGCGCGACCTCATTGCGAACCGGTAGTAAAGGTAAGTAGAACCCGGCCCTGACACACACACACATACACACATATATACACATACACAAATTCTGGTAATAAGGATATATCACATAGCAGAAAAACAGATCGGTTACAAGTACCTTGGTATCCCACAGTCACATGGGAACCATGATGAGGAGCCAAGGAAGAAACCAACATCCAGGTACCACCAAAGGATCAGAGAGGACCTAAAGAGCCAGCTCAATGGGAAGAACAAGTTTTATGCCATCAACATGTATGCTCTGCCAGTCATCAGAAACCCCGCCCATATCGTGAGGTAGGCAAAGAAGGGCATGGAAGCTGCCAATGTGAAGACCCAAAAGTTCCTCACTATGTATGAAGGTTTTCACCCCATGTCCAACACCCAGAGGCGGTTCACCGGACAGAAAGTGTGCAATCAGGAGTCTGGTGGGTCATGGATAAAGTCCAGAAGATCTACGAATACATCTGTAAGATAGCACACAAAGACTCAAATGTGTCAATATTGATTTAGCAATGAAATGTTAGAATGGTTTGGATGAAGATGAAGATAGAAGAGACTTATGGAAGATGGAGAGAAGCCTAGAAGATAACACTGAGATGTCACAGGGAAGGGAGGATTGATGTATTAAATGTTTGTTTGTCTTAAAAAAAAATACTAAAAAAATACTAAAATGTGTTGTAGCCTCTCTTGCCACTGTTTATGGAAAGGAATAGAGTAGGAAAGGAAGAAATGGAGCTCCTTGTTTCTTTATCTTTTTTCTTTCTCTGCTTGATAATAAAGTGTAGATGGGGATGAATATTGGGTTACATTCAAAGCAATCCATCTTTTTAATGTTTAAAAAGAAGGAAAAAGGTATAAGAGCTGTGGTGTCGCAGTGGTTAAAATGCAGTACCGCAGACTACTTCTGTTAACTGCCAGCTGCCAGCTGTTCGACAGTTCAATTCTCACCAGCTCAAGATTAACTCAGCCTTCATTCCTTCCAAGGTTGGTAAAATGAGGAGAACCCAGATTGTTGGGTAGCAATAGGCTGACTCTGTAAACTGCTTAGAGATGTCTGTAAAGCACTGTGAAGCGGTATATAAGTCTAAGTGCTATTGCTATTGCTATTCTTGCTTTGCAATCACTCCTAACTCTGATAATAGCAGCAGTAGAAGTCTGATCTTTCTTCTTCCATGTTCACTTTTATTTAAAAGTCCCAACCAGTTGTTATAAAAGGATAGATGAATGGATAAATGGAATGAATTGCAGTTATTTATTTAGCATGTGGCACACATTGTCAGGGAAATCTACAAATGCTAGACGTAATGCAGTTCTGACAGTCTAGATTGCTAAGTTATTCTGTTTGGTACTTCTGCGCCTTTCCTTGGTGCATCACAGGGGGTGAACCAGCTTTACACCAGAATTGCAGTAATTGAGGTTGATGGAACATTTTCATTTGGGATCTCCAGTCTATGGAATCCTGGTCCCCAAACACAAGTCCATAGACGCTTGAGTGGACCTGAATAAAACAGATTCAGGAAAAGTAAATCAAAGATCTTCCAAAAATAAAGTTAGCAAAAATCAATATTAGTCAATATTCTAAAGGCTCAGTGAGTCTCAGTGGGGTTTGTGCTTTGTAAGCCACATAAATATCAAAAGTTAGCTTTTGAAGAGAACAATTGTAAGCTAACATTTATATCCAACTGCGCCAACTCATTTCTCTATGGCAACCTTTATGAAACTTTTCTTAATATACACTGAATTTAATCTGCTGAGATCTGAGCCATCTTACTCCTTCAGGAAAATTATAGATTGCAATTTTAATTGAAAAAGACTGGCTACAAACCGAACTCTAAAATTATGATGACTAATTACATTTCTCCTTTCATAATTAACAAACTTTGAAGTATTATGTATTAAATGTTTGCCTTCAGCTCTTGAGAAAAGATGTTTTCTCTGCTGAGAGGTTCTTTAGTGATAACAGTTTTTTCCTATGCAGTTAGGTATTCTGAGACATGAACATAGCTTAGCCCTTAAAAATGCAAAGGTTTCTTCTCTCCAGTCGTATCTGACTCTAGGAGGCAATGTTCACTTCTGTTTCCTAGCCAAAGGAGCCCACATTGTCCAAGATGCTTCCATAGTCATGTAGCCAGCATTACGATGTGCCATGGCACACAGAATGCTGTTACCTTCTTACCAAAGTGGTACCTATTTATCTACTCACATTTGCATGCTTTTGAACTACTAGGTGGGCAGAAGCTGGCGCAAGTAATGGAAACTTGTCCCATCACATGGTACTCGGATCTTGAACCTGGGCTGTCAGCTTTATAGCTGACAAGTTCAGCATCTTTAACCACTGAGCCATCACATCCCTCTAGCTCAGCCCTCAGAAGCATCAAAAATAGCTACTCAATAGTGAGATGCTACTTAAGGTATGGAACAGTGGTGGGTTGCTACTGGTTCACCCTGGATCAGGCGAGCTGGTAGTGGCGGCGGTGGGAGGCTCCACCCACACGCCCGGACATCTCTGCGCATGCGCAGAAGCTTCTCTGCATGCACAGAAGTGTCTCACACACGCGTGAGCATGCGCACCCACAAGTGAACCAGTAGCAACCGAAATTGAAATCCACTACTGGTATGGAAGTTTTTATACTTCCTATGAGGAGAATTCATTTTTATGGAGGTACATTCTTTCACCAGATAATCCTATGCGATTTAGCTTTCAGTATTTCTTTTATCTGTTATATCCTCTTAAATTATTTCCAACTTTCATAATATAAAAATTAATTAGCAAATTTCACCTATGAATTCCATGTTTTAAATCAGAGTATCTCACTCTAAACTGGCATTTATAGTTGCATAAATGCAGGCAATCATTCTTAGGGGCAGGGGGTTTGTCCATACACTTAACTCTCTCTAACCTGGGTATACATGACTATAAACTATTTTCGCATTTCATCTAACATCATAACCTAGTGTTATATAATTTAAATGCCAGCTACATTTTTTTCCTTTACCTTGTTTACTGAAAAAACAACATTTGGCTGGGTTCACAGAAAGCACAAAGCTATTTGTGTGAATGCCAAATCCAGTTGTGTTAATTCTCCTTGACTCTTGAATCCTTGGTGTCTCTGAGTTTGGTTGTTTGTTTGCACCCTACTAGGTAGCCGTAGCAATAGTTTTGTGGTGGTAAATGAATTAATATGGCTGGTGATGCTGTTTATATAATTTTATTGTATGTTTTTTTCAACTGATGAATGTGCATTTACTAGAATATCTGGAAGAGGTAATGCACAAATAGATAAATACAATATAATGCAATGCAATGCAATGTAACACAATGCAATTCAGTACTTTTGCGCTACTCTTTTCATTTGGTAATTCTGAATCAGTGATCCAGCCCAAATCAGTGAAATCCAGGCAAATCTAAGGAAGATTATTTTTCCATAGTTCAATTGGAGTACACCCTCCTAAATCTTGGATCTCTATTTCATGTCATGACACCTGAAAGAATAGAAAGCAGATCTTAATTTTTCAAATATGTGAAGAGAGCCATCCTAGCCTATATCAAAGGCTAAACAGTTCCAATAACATCAATCTTTCTTCATTGGACTTAGTTGCCCCTCTATGAGGGGCGGTTGTTGATAAAAATAGGATCACCAACATGATCACCAACATCCAATGATGGATATGGCACAAGAAGAAGAAGCCCCTCTATGAAGCTATTCTACTTTCTTCGAATTCATCTTAAAGTGTGATGGTCAGAACCCAATATCCACGATGAAATCCCACCAAAAATGTTTAAGGCTCTTCAAATCAGTTATTTGTGAATTATTATGTATTAAATTCACCACAATGACTGTAACTGCACTAAAAATGTGGGTTGGAAAGCAGATGGCATATAGGATGAAATAAAATTATGGCAGGTCAGTGTTGAAACCTATATCAAGATGTCTGCTTATCCATGAAAGAAGCTATTGCTCAGTGACTGTCAGTTTTCCTGGCTAAACCAGACAGAAAATATGCCAAATCTACTTTATCGTAAGGTTACATTAACACAATCTTGCAAGTCTGTAATTACAAAAGTTCCCACCATCACTTTTAACTGCTTGATCTGTTAGGGTGGGTCCTCCCCAATTTTCTTTTCCCGACAGTTAAGCCACTGGTCTCTCTTGTCCAATTGTTTTCTAGGCAGCATCTCTTCCCTTCTTTCCCCAAGGTTATTCACACATTCCATTACAGTGACAGAGCACATGCTTTGTGTGCAGAAGTCACAGGTTTTGTGACTTTACTGCCAGTGGACAATAGTTTGACCAATCATGGACAAAAGGCAGCTTTATTGACCAGTCACAGGATGTGATTTCTTGAAAAAACAGTCCAAAATGTTGGGATCACGTTGAAAGTCAAGGAGATTTCCTACAAAATACTTTGTAGGTCTCCTCAAAATAAATCCCACTGGGTTCAATGAGGCAAATGTTCAAATAAATGGGCCAAAGTTGAGAGCTTAAGGCTCTTTAGAGACTTTCAAAATTGTAGTCATCGTGAAATAGCACTAGATTAGCTTTGAAATATGATCATATATATGAACTACGATGTTATATATGGAAAAACATGAGTCAATATTTGCAGAGATTGTTTAAAACAGCATTTATGAAAATGTATCAAAGAAATACACATGCATGCACACACAGAAATTTGTAAATATGATTTTCTGACTGCTCTCCCTGGACTATATTTTTATGGTATCAGAAAAATAAAAATAGCTGACACAAAACTAAACACAATCTCATCCTGCTGCTCTTGAATGCCATTTGCAAACAAATTTCCCTATTTCCAGCTATGTGACTCCCCAGTGTACCTGCAGAAAGCGTCTGTGTATTTACAGGGCATCACAATGACTGAGAGAGAGACAAGTCATACATGAAAATCCAGAATAATGCACCTTGAGTTATATTTCTGCATAAGTCATAAAGCATTGCTTGATGCTAACATGTGTTATGAGTCCCAGGAAGAACACTGAAGGAGGGAAATTGTCCCCTCCCCATATATGGCTAAAGTGAAAGGAAGGAGATGAGAAGTGAAGGAGTAACAAACACCTGAACTGCCAAAGACCCTGAACTCAAGTAAACAAGTATAAAGAGCCTGAGTGGTGTAGGAGATTAATGCCTTCTACTAAAGCAGTTTTAATTTCCAGCTGCCTGCAATTACTGCGAGTT
>JANHZT010002873.1:141382-153421 GCA_032468215.1 Stegonotus admiraltiensis | reverse complement strand
AAGCTTCTTCAGCTCTGACTGGATCCTTCCTTTTCCCACCATCCTTCCCTTCCCCACCATCCAGTCAGAGCTGAAGAAGCTTCTCGGATGAGAAGTGAAATGTTTTCAAAGGAAAAACAAGAAAGTCCAGTTGCCTCCTGAAAAAAGCACCTTTGGGACAAGAGTTGGTACATTCCAACAACACTCTGACTTTCTGCCTGACTAATTCTGCTCTGACTGATGAAGTTCCTTGGATGAGCAATGAAATGTCTCAAGATTAACAAAGTTTGGTCCAGTTGCCATGATTCAATCTTTAGACATTCCACAAATTAGTTCTCCTCCCAATTCTGTATAGTAAAATGATGCAACTTTGATTTCCTCCAAATGCATATGAATTACCTGACTTTCTGTTCATGTAATCAGGATGCTTCAAATAAAAAGGATCTGTTTCTCCCGTTTATATTCTGCAGATATTGTAGGTTTGTTGACCCATTTGATCTTTCTTGGGTTTCCCTTTAGCGGATTAAAGAAGTGAGCTTCCGTCGGTGAGATATAATCCTCTTGTTTCTTTCCTTCCCTTTGCAATTCTTTGTGTGACTTCCAAATTAGCTCTGGAGGCTTGGTTGGAGGTGGAATGAGGTTGTTCCCTCAGAACAATTTTTAGTGCAGGTTGCACAGGGAAGAGAAAAATCGTACCACTCCATTCTGCCAATATTGGAAGTATGCAATTGAATTTTACTCTTTCAGGGTCTCTCTTTGTGTAGCTGTCTATCTGAAAACATGTATCTGCTATTACTGGTTTTATAAGCCTTATATTATTTCTTTATGGCATCTCCTTGTACAGTATATGGTGAGCTGCTATTTAGGGGTGGAGATCAGAAGCAATAACCTTGGAATTATTCAAACCTAGCGATATGGAGTCAGCTTTAAATTCCCTTAGGTTGATGTCTCTTTTATTCCAGAAAGTACTCGTATCCCTTATGGTGGAAATAGCAAAGATACTTCCAAAGGAACAAGTAAGTAAACTAGAGAAAGACATAAGGGTCTTTTAAAATCAAATCAATTATTTCATCAAGGGCTTGATACCTTTCATAATAATGAATATACACCATTGACCTTCTTATACCCTATGATCTTCAGTATGGAAAATAGAGACTGGATGATTTAAAAGGCTTTGGAGGAAACCAAAACCTGTTTTTTCCTCCATTTAAATATGAACTATTATCACTTATAAAACAGCAAAAAGAAAAAAAATATGTGTACTCTAGCTAGGAATTTTGGAGGCTATCACCTGACAGATGAGATAGTTTAGAGCAAGGCCTGTTGTTTTAGAAGCAGGGTCATCCAAATTATGGCTTAATATTTGAAATTGACAGATAAATTGACACTTTTCATTCAAAGCGGTAAAACAAACAATTAAGATATAATAGTTTGTTTCCTCAATATTTGGATTCAGAGGTTACAAATATCTGGTAGAGAATGGTATATCTGAGTTTTGTTTAGTTTAATTTTTAATCTAAGCAAGAAGAGGCTGAAGGTTTTCCCTCCTCCCCCCTCACTGCTTTGCAAACATGATTATCAAAGACGAGCTATTCTGCGCAAATGGAAGGAATCAATCTCTGAGCAAAGATCTCTACTGATTGCTTTTCTTAATATCCCCATAGATCATTGAAAAAGAAAATGCAACAGTTTGGATGATATTATTTCTCGTTAAAGTCATTTTCTTTACCCAGCCCTCACTGCATACATATGTAATGGTCTCATTTTGTCTTATTTTCTCTCCTTAGAAAAAAATGAAGATGAGAAACACTTATCAGTATTTGATCAGGATGGCATCAAAATATTCTTCACAAGACAGCATTCCTCTTCTGGTAATATTATATGTAAACCCAATCTAACCCCCACTTTTCACAATTAATTTGGAATACTCATCGTTATACTTCTTTCTGCAGTAAATTAGCCAGACCTTCTTTTTTAATAGCCAAATTTGAAGGATTTTGGCTGAACTGGAAATGTAGTTTAACAGAAAACAAAGCAGATATAAATGATATAAAAAAATAAAATATTTTTCATTATGTGTAGACAAAGTTTTATTGTTGGTTCCCTGCTTTGATGAATTTGGCCGTTGGGCATTTAATTCTTTATTAGCAAATTTATATCATCATTCCATCTTAACTAAATAACACTGGATGGCTTATAAAACACTTAAATAAAAACTCTGTGTCAAAGCCGTAAGGCAACACCAAATTAAAATAATTGAGGCTCTTCCCATAACTGTCTAATTACACAACAATAAAACATATATACAGGCTCCACTAATCTTCTGTCCCCAGGAGGTCTTCAATGCTTGTATGATGAGATACCATGGCAACAGAAATAAAAATGGAGGGAATCAGATTATTTTACTGGGCCACCAGAAGTAAAGCAGAATGGAAAATAATTCTAATCTCCATTTATTTAACGGTGGGAGAAAACAGAGAAAAACAATAGAGAAGTCTGCAGGACAGAGAATTTGTGAAGATGTTTGGATGTTGATGGTAATAGCATTTGTTTAAAGAGAAAAGCAAACACATTTAGAAATGATTCATCATACATGTATGTCCTCTGTGTTTCAGATTTTTCTATATCATTCTTCAGTGCCCCTAAAAGATTCCACCACTTTTCTATCATGACTGCTGTCATCAATGGCAAAAAGATCACAACCAAAAGGTAAGATGCAAAGTGGATGCCTTTCTATGACTCCTTCACTTGATACTTAGATCTCTCTGTACAGAAACATTAATGTTTTATTCGTGTCTGAAAACCTTCACGTACCAACAGTCTAATACAAAAATTAGGACTGGTGGAGAAGATCTGCATTTCTTTCTACCAGTTATCATTCACTTTGATAAAAGGAGAACTAAAAAACCTTTCAAAGGGGAACAAAATTTTGGATACATTTTCCTCCTTAGGTATCAATGATTTTAACTAACAATCTTGCCAAGAGAATAATATGTGGGTGAAAGTATTGCCTTTTATTGTACAGTTATTGATTTCCAATGCTTCAAGGGAAGACCAAGGGAGGACTTCATGGAGGCCCCCAAACTGGGCATTTTTCAGTTGTGATGCCACTGCTTCTTAGAGAAATATGTAGAAATGTCTGCCCCATTTCTCCACTTGAAAGCCTGTTAAGAATTTGTGTTCAAAACTATTGTTTCCCTGATATATGACTTAATAGTGGTCAAATAATAGATTTTTGTCTTTTACACATTGCAAAATGTGAAGGGTGGTGCTATATTGATAAGCACTTTTATTTTCTTTTGTCATTTTAATAGTTATATTAATCACTGTATATCTAGCTTTCTCTCTGTTCCTTGTAGAGTGGGGGCAAAAAAGTTAGAGTTGTGAAAGTCTGAGGAATTTGATTTTAAAATATTGAGAGGGAATATTATTAAATATATTTGAGACAACAAAATATGGGTTAGTAACATTATTTTTCAGTCACACTTATGCCAAAACAATTTAATACCTTTTTAAAAAAATGCAGGATCACATTTTTAGGAAAGTCACCCAGATGCAGAGAAGTTTTAACATTAAAATTCTAATGGAGAATTTTTGAAGGGTCATTATCTTCCTCCCAAATAAACTGAAACTTAAAAGAAATTTTTGAAGTGTGGATGTTCAAATCTTTCCTGAGGAGAATTCTTGTATATAGTTAAATTGTATGAAAAATGAGAGGCAGCAATATCTTTATACTGCTACAAAGATATATCAGGAGCTCACATTCTGAAGAATAAATTGATTCTTAAGTAAAGTTGTCTTTCAGTTTAATTCAACCTTTGTTGATATTTTGGCTTCATCCTATAACCCTTATATTCTCTGCTGGCTTCCCATCAAAGTATACTAACCAGGTCTTACCCTGCCTGTCTTCTCAAAATCAGCCAAGATCTGTTAGAAACAGTAAATAACTCAGACTGTCAAACTGCATAACAAACAAGACCTGTTAAGTTGCTTTGAAGTCTAAGCAAGAAATTACAAGTGCCTTTCCTAGAACATTTATATAAGAATAATAATGAAGTAACTGACTCTCCTTTCAGGCATCTTGAGAATGAAAGCAAGTACTTGGAAGTTGAAGAAAACGGGAAGACGGTATCTATCCATGTAAATGGTAAATTTGAATGGGTCAGATGACACTTTCTTCTTTCCAGTGTGAAATATTGCTTTTAGTGTTCATGAGACTTCTCGAAGGCACCTGATTTTTCAAGAAAGCACTTTGTGTGCCTTAATAAAAAATGTGACCCCCAAGACATTTCTGTCTCAGGGAGGGCAAAGAGCTAGGTAGGCAGGCAGGCAGATAACATACAAATGTCAGCAATCTCTTCCTACAGAATTCAAGATGAATTGGAGGGACTTAGCTTTCTTTTTTCTGAATTGTAGGCCTGAAGGGATCCAACTAAAATAGGTGAATAGAATTCTTCCCAAAGAGAGTCAAATACAGAGGGAAAAAATACTAGAACTGAAAAAAGAACTAATTTGCACTGGGTTTTATAATCTAAATGTGTCCTGTTGCAACATTATGCTGTATTTCCAATTTGTCTGCTACAGCAGAAATCAAGAAAGAAGGTTAATCAAAGGCACTGTTTATAATGAAATAAACTGCTTTCTGCAATACAAGCAAAAGTAATTGGTTAAATATTACTATACCACGTTCAATTAAAGGCATTAATTCTTATTATCTGTCCTACAGCTCTTTTAACGGTCTGTCTGTTAGGTTTTGGTTTGGAGCATTGTAAAAATCCAGTTACTGTAGCTTGTATACCATAAATTACGGCTTAGTAAATTGTGGAAATCTAGCAAATTGTAATTTATTAAACAATCTATGGTTAAATATGGTCTCAAGGGTCCGAGGCTGGACCTGGATAGAACTGAAGAAATCACCCTCAGGAACTGTCAAGCCAAGAAAACTTTTATTCAGGCCGAAACCTCGGTACTCAATGAGTTTGATGCAAAGTCTGTTGTATACCCTGTAGTGTTAGCCAAACTAACCATTAAGAGTTTTCTTTTTCTCTTACTGAATTTTACCTATATACATCCATATTTCATCTATATGGAATGTATTCTAGAAGTTATAAAGATTCAACATTGCTTTTGGGGGAAATTCTCTTCATTTGAGTAGCATTACCACCACTCTTATGTGTGGTTTGATTCAGCAACTGATATTAATAACTTACTGGGTATTTTGACAACTACTGACCAACCATTGGCTGAACAGTTGCTAGTTGTTTATATTCTTATAAAATACGTTAAATTTTGATGTTAGCATACTGGAAGTTTTGCTGCATATTATTTATTCCAGCTGTTATAAACACAGACTGTTATGCCTACATAGAAGTAAGTTATACTGATGGACAGTAAATTCTACTAAGTAGAAATTACTCTTTTAAAACATGTAATTGTAACCTAAGGGAACCTGATTATGAATCTACATACTTGCTCCATAGTGTTGTCATGTATGGGAAAAAAAAGAACATAATAGAACCAGATCAAGATATTTGGTTTGGTTGTCCAAAATACAAGACAATGATTCATTTGCTTACCACCTACAAATGTTAATTTGATTCCCCAGGAGATAAACTTCTCAATACTGGAGTATGATAGCATCTTCCACAGCATCTGATCGTTCTCTCCTTCTGGGGAAAAAGGGCCAATCATTTTGCAGATACTATTAGCTCTTTGAATGCTAACATGTTCTGCAAGTAGTGTTCTGAGTGATCTTGGCTTGTCACCAACTGTTAGTCAAGGATACCTTACAAGTCTGTAGGGAGGATAAAAGACCAGGCGTGCCACTTAGAACTCCTCAAAGCAGGAAGAAAAAAATTATAAAACAAAATAGAAACACAGTGGATCATTTTATGATTTTCAGATTACTTTTGCCTGATGTTTCCAGCAGAAAGCCTAAATCAAGTAAGCTAGACATTAATTTTTTTCTCTCAATCAGTGACTAGAAAGTTTAAAAATTCCCCTATCCGCAAATACTGAGCCATGAAGTAAGGATGAGCCTTAATCATATACCTATTTCTATAGTTGAGTAATGAATTCTGCTTCTTGCAGGGATCCCAGTTTATGACAGAGAATTTAATGGATCAGTAGGAAGTTTGGCTTCAGATTGCAGGCTGGACAAGGGACGCTATCGTCCACACAGGCGGCGTTTCTGGACTTATGAAAAACGGCAGTGGGCTGATGAATGGCGGCAGTGGGCAAGTAAATGGCGGGACTGGGCTGAAGAGTGCCGTGATTGGGCTGAAGGAAAGAACAAGACAAAAAATCAGGATAATGCTGGGCATCACCAGGCAAATGCAACAGAACATCCAAAAGCTAGTCAAGAGCATCTCAAGTCAGACAAGAATTGTCCTAGGCCAGGAGGAAACCTTCATGGATTTCCCATGCCAGGGGAGGGGAAATGTGATTCAAAAGAAGGCCATAGCAAAACAAATAAAGGATCACCTCAATCAGAAGAGGAACACTTCAAGCCAGATACAGGATACTTTATTTTTCCAAAACCAGGTGAGAAAAATCCTCAGATGGATGAAGGGCGTCCTAAGTCAAGCAAGAGGCAACCCAAACCAGAGGAAGGGAACATTTTGCGAAATGTTGGTATTGCTAAGTCAGGGGATGGACCTGCAAATCAGGATGAGGGACATCAAAGAACAAAATATGGGAAGCCAAAGTCAGAAGATGGTCAGGCCAGGCCAGGGAAAGTGCATCTTGGATTACAGAAGTCAGACCAGGAATTTCCTAGTCCTAAAAATTCAGATCCCAAGGGTACTGCCACTCCTAGGAAACACATTTCTGAATGTAACTCTCAGGCTGAGACAGGTGAACCTCACATTGAGAAACAGGAGCCACAGTCTGAAGGTAACAAGAGCCATGCTGTGAACCTTGAAAAGAAAAATCTAAAGGATGAAAAATTGGAAGTGGAAGTCCAGAAAGATGGGATTCCATTAGAGTCTGAATCAGAGAAGAGAATCAAACTAAATGTTCAAGAGATAAAGTATTGTCTTGATCCCAAACAAGCTCGTGAAGGACAAATGTCTGGCTATAGTGTGACAAGGTTGTCCCTGAAAAGAAAAGAGCTCCAAATTCAGACAAGAAAACTATATGTCAAAAGAAACAAGTCTCAGGCTAGGACCAAAATGCCCTACAGCTTTAGGAGGAACAAATCTCAGGCAGGAAAACACAGGATTCCTGATGGACATAATAGAAGAGAGTTGGATGGGAGATTCTACTTTAATGAACGCATAGAGACGATTCCTGTTGGAAAGAAGTCACCTGCAGGTAATAGATATCTTTTCACAGGTAGAAAGAAAGCCCCCCTACCACCCCTCCCAAAAGGTGAAACTCCTTCCCAGGCGAAAAAGAGACTGCCCAGAAGAAGGGCATATCCCTCATTTGACATTCAGAGTGAAAAGCTTCATTCTACCTCTGAAGCCAGGCAGCCTTTGAGCACACATGGCCAACAGCAAAGAAAGATGACAAAATTACCTTGGGTCAGTGGACACCTTCCAAGTATTCAGGGTCGGAAGCTTGGAACAAATCAGTTCCCAATTATGAATCGTTGACTATTCGATGGGTGCAATCAAGCTAGCACTAAGCAAGGTCAATTTCTGTGGTTCACAACTTGTGAACATCCAGATTTCTGCATTCCAATCAGGTGATGCAGAATACTACATTGTTGAGCTTCAACAGAAGGGAGAGTTCTAAGAGTTTATGATCAGTGAAGAAGGTATTATTTTCCCCCAATAAAGGAAATTTAACATAATCCTTATTGTTCTCTAATATGTGTATTATATTGGATGAGAAACAGGAATTACTCTCAAGATATTCATTCAGACGAAATTTGCTCTAGATTTTGCATTCAATCTTTTGTACCAACATTCCAAAATCAAAATATATTTTGACTTATTATGCTTTTGTTCAGTTTACATTTCCTGATGTATCCCTAAGCAAAATACATGTTTGTATGTTTTAGAGGAGAAAGACAGGAATTTACATGCTATGCCTATCTGAAGCTTCAGTGCATCTGTAATTCAAATTTAATCTTTGAACCAAATCATTGGATATATCAAATTGAGTCAGGGGTGTTCAAGTAAAAAACGAATGGACTTTTTTCTGAATGTAAGTTTGAGTCAACTTGGTTCCTTGAATCAAGTTACATATTTGAAGCATACTGGACATTGGTTGATTTAATATCACTAATAAGCTGATCATAAAATTATGTTTTTCTAACAATGGATTAAATGCATAGTAAACCGGAAGGTATCCCACTAGATCTATTGAGATTTGACTTTGTTGATTACCACATAGCCTTCCAGTAGAATCCACAATGATGTCATAAGCATAATTATATGATTTAAATAACTCAGGTTATGTTGTTTGCATCAGTTTGCATATGTTGTCATGTTGATGTTGATGGCATGGCATAGATGATGTCATAGCATAGATGATGTATAGTATGTCATTTGCACAATGATGTCATGGTGTGCCTGACATCTTTCTTCCCTTTAGATACCCATGAGTAGTTATGAAAGCCTAATTTTGAAATACAGTTTATATCCCCATAGCATAACCAATGCATTTTATCTGCAACTCAGCTAGTTATCATTAAAGTGTAGAATATCTATGTATTCTACACTTTAAAAGTTAGGAAGATTTTTTTTTTGCCTTGAGGATGCCTTGTCAAAGCATATCTTGGCTAAAATTTAGCAGTGTTTCATAAAATATTGTTTTTCAGGCTGAATTAACTTCCTAAACTGTCAATTGCAAACTCCAGAATAACCAATACAATACGATCAATGGAATATCTCATTTCAAATGAGTTTGATGCATTGGATATATCATCCAGTTTTCTTGGCAATAACATGGAAGGTTCTTTTCGCCTTTTATCTCCATCATTTAAAAACCTGCTATTTCCTGATGATTTTCTACTCAAATACTAATCAGGTCAAACCTTGCTAAAAAAAATAAATCAGATAAGATGATGTAGATGCTGGCATTTGGCCAAGCTACCAATATCAGTATTAAGATAAATGTATTTTGTGGTATGTAAGAACAACAGTGTCTTTTCAATGATCATGCACAAAAGGCTGTTTGAGATGTCAGCCAGTTAAATTTAATAGCTTTTATTTGCCAAGTAATTCTTCGCTATGCAAATGTCTCATGAATTTGTAACAGCGTCTCTCATTTCTGCTTTTGTGCTCTATACCACCATCACATGATTAAATAAAAACATTATAAATGAGATGCAGCAAACCAGTTTAAAAAGGTAATGCTTGTCAGCAGTCTTGCTTGCTATATATTATGCCTTGAACTTTTATGTGAAATTCACTGTTTCCTTTGGGGCAAGCAATGTTATGCAAAATGCTAAAACAACAACAAGAAGGAAGAGGTAGCAAAAAAAAAAAAAGCTATAAGACAAAAGAAAAAGAAATAGATACCGTAAATCTGCTTTGCACAAACACAATTTCTCTATACTTCTCCATATCTATTATCCGTATTTCTACCATATCTACAAACGGTTTCATACATTCTTAACCTTCTCACTTCTTTCTTTTTAAGGATCTCATTAACTCCATCGAACCGTGACTTTCTTAGTCCTCCCCTTTCTCTCAACCCATTTACTTTTCCTTTATATATTTGTTCTGTAATTTGATTCTCCTATATGCCAAAAACTCCACAACATTTTTCTTTACTGATCCCTCAATTTTTGTTCAATCCCAATTCACTGAGCAGTCATTCATTCTTGATTCTGTTTCTTCTAGTTTTAACACCTACTGCATTCAGCTTACTTTATGTTTCTCCTGACAAACAATTTTCACTTCCATATAACAAAGAAGGCAAATGGTATAATAAAATATTGCTTACAAAATATATAAACTTTTATGTATAAATGATGAACAAGTTACTGCCAAAATATATAAACTTTTACTGAAATTTGAAATAGAAGAACAAAAGAATGTATGATTAAGTGGACTAAAAAAGTTGGTTACAATATACGGATTGAACAATGGGAAGATATGTGGTTGAAAGGATTGAAGTTTACATTTATAACATTATAGAGACTTTTTATTAAATGATGTATCAGTGATATATGTCTTTACTTTTATTTTTGATGCTATTACATTTATTTATTATTTATTGTTTTTCATTTATGCTTTTGAGTCATTGTTGACTTCCTCCAATTTTCTTAATAAAGTTTTTCAGAAGTGGTTCACCATTACCTGCTTCCTAGGGCTGATGGTGAATGTCTGGCCCATGGCCACTCAGATAGCTTTGTGCATGAGACTAGAACTCATTGTATTCCAGTTCTATCCTGGTACCTTAATCACTACACTAAACTGGTGTAATTTAATAGCAAGTAGAAATAAGAAAGGTGGGCAGAGGAGAAAGTTTGCAGAATGAGTTAGATCAGATACTAATAATTGAAATTTTTAGTTAGAATTATAACTGATTCAGAGGTATTTTTCAGGCTTAAACATTATGCCATCTGCTTTAGGAATCTCCCTGCATGAAATGTGTTGCACTGCATATTTATAAATAATTATTTATATTGAATATCTAAAAGTAAATACAATTGATGTATAATGTACTGGACTACAATATGCTTTATCTTTCACACGCACAAAATCCTCTGGAAAAGAGGCAGTTCATGAAATTTCCTACTACTGAAGAATACGGAATGAGCTTTGCTTTGTATCTTACAGTGGAGGTTAACTGTCCTTATCTAAGTGCTATTGTACTATCAGTAGGAGGAGGAGAAGAGAGGGAAGTGGAGAAAAAAGAATCTTAAAAGCATACCGAGATCCTAGTTCTAGTCAATCTCCAGAGACTTTCACAGCAATTTTGAGACAATTTTGAGGAATATTCTAATATTCCACTTCTTTCATGATATAGGCATTATTTCAGAGAAGAGATGTCATCTGCCTGACATCATTATTGAGTAAATAATTTTAATTATAGTTTATCTTCTTAATTCTAAGCAAATGTGATAATTCCAAGGTTGTTTCTCTCGCATTGTATTATGCTACATTGGATGTGAAAGGCAGATTTTGGGACCGTTATTTCTAGTTTCTTCTAATATCTTCTCTAGTTTAGAGGTAGTTTATCTTTAATGACTTGTTTATTCATTCAACAGTTATTAAGACATCACTCTTCAAAGGCCTTATTATATAATTAATATATCCTATCTGGCTTAGTAAGTGAATGGTTGAGCAGGGAATTATTTATTAGATGGACAAAACTCACACTCCAAATGAAGCTGTACATTTGCTTTTACCTGTCACAAAACAGGTTAAGGACAATTTATTTGTTTTTTGTGGGTTTCTTTTTCCCCCCTTCTAGCATGGAAAATGTAAAAAACTTGCCCGACCGTTCTTCTGATATTATTACATTTTAGTAGTAACATCAGGAGTAAATAAATATTAATGCAGGTACATTATTAAAACTTTATTATGTAGAGTAAATAATTTTTAAATGTTGAGTAAATAAGTTTTAATATAGATGCTTTTAGATAGCTTCAGAGTTCTCTTTTCCTCCCCCCCCAATGCAAATAGGACAAAAGAGTTAATATCTTAGTACAGAGAATAAATTTTGTTTGAATTTCCACACACAAGTGCTCCAGGAAAGAAACAGCAAACCAGAGAGGACTTTGCTAGGTGGAACAGATGAAAATAATGGAATAAAGAGCTAGTGAGTAGACTGGCTCTTTATAATCCTTCTCTAGACAAAGAAAAGTATTGAAATGGCCCATAAATGCTGCAGACAGTTGCTCCTCATGAGGCAACCACAAGACAGTGGTCTCAGTTTGGGCCTTTAAGGTCATTGGACTTGCATATTTTGAAAGTAGTTACAGTTTCAAAAATTGCTTGTTTTCAGCTACAGGAATCTTTGGATCAACATAGCATTGGGTGAATTTTCTTTAATCCTTAGTGACCTGGATAATTTTCTCATAAGGAGCCTTGGTGGTGCAGTGGACTAAGTGCTGTTATGTAGCACTTAGCTGCCAGCTGCCTGCAATTAGTGCGA
>JANHZT010002872.1:95692-106544 GCA_032468215.1 Stegonotus admiraltiensis | reverse complement strand
AACCATTTCATCTAGTCATACCTGACATTTTTTTTAAAGCCAACATCCTTTCAATGCTGCTTTCTGTTGTGCTGTCTTACAGAGTTTCGTGTTCTTAATCACTGGGGGTTAGAAATTTTGATCAAGCTGTAAATTCTTACCACAGAACAATAAACTATTTTAATACATACAGTTCTACAAAAAGGTTTCACATGAAAATAAAAAGAGGAAGAAAGAATTATATAGACTGTGACACAAGAGAGGGACTTGTACATTTCCTTCTTTAATACATTCAGGGGATTTCCATTTCACAAGCAATGCAGTCAGGAATCAGGTAGAGGAGGGGGACAGGCATGGCAAAGAAATCTTTGCTCACATTAACGGAAACGAAAGTATTGCATATGTATGTGTATGTCATTCAAAGTGTTATGCCACATTTCTGTTCATCATTACACAACTGGGCCCTAATCTTGCCTTAAAGGAAAAGTTCAATTCTTGAAGGTAAGTGAGGATTTATTTATTTATATTTATTCCCACCTTTATTTTTTTTTATAAGTAAGGCAGTGAACATATCAAACACACGTCTTCCTTCTCCTATTTTCCCCACAACAACAACCCTGTGAGGTAAGTTGGGCTGACGGGGACTGACTCAAAGTCACCCAACTGGCTTTCCAACTCTACGGCAAGTATTGATTCCTGACAGTGTCTGCATAATTTAAATAAACAAATCCTAAATTTGTAAGGATTTTAAATACAGTGTAAAATAAAATAGTTCAAGGAAATTAGTGGCACATTCGTGCATTGCAGTGAGAAACAGGTGCCAAAATAAAAGAAATCACATAATGTTGGCACGACTATGCCAAAAATATGTTAACTGAACAAGTATATACAAAGACAAAACCAGAACAATGTGCCACATTTATATATAGTATAATAGGTCAAACACATTTATTATTATCTACTATTAAAATATGCAGCAGATTATAGGAAAATAATGTACATTCACTGTCTTTAGCTGAGTAATTCTAAACTGAGACAGTTGGAGTAATTTTATTGGACTTTCAGCTGGGATAGATTACTCAGACCTTCATAGTAGCCTGGATAGATGACCTAATTTAGAAATTAGATGCGAGTAATGCAGCCCTGCTAATTTTCCAGAGACACTTAATAACTTTCAGTGCCATTCTTTCAGCATCTTTTTGGCACTGTATTCTTGCCAGACCATGTTCTAAAAATGTGCAGTTATATTTGTTTTGTAGGCTGTTGATCTATGGCATACTACAATTCATCTTGTCACCATATTGTTCAATGTGTATGTGAAACATTTTTGGAAATATCATGTGAGATATTGGAATAGCATGTTATCAGTATGTTTATTACACCTAACATTTTCCGAAAGACTCTCAAGACTTGGTTATACTGCCAGATCTGGGTCTCCCAGGAAACCAGAGATTTGTCTCAGTGGCTCCTTTACCGAGAAAGCCATTTTTATCTTCCCTTTGTCTACTGTTAGTATTTTTATTTTTATGGGCTTAAAAGATTATTTCTAGAATTTTGGAGAGCTGCTTCCAGAAAGGATATAAGCCTGCTTAAAATAACCCACTCTTCTGTTACTCATCTGCTTTTAATGCTTTTCTTTCCCCTGCTTCAGATAATAATTATTCTTACTCCAGCAATTTCAATTTAGCCCTGACTTGATAGGCATTTTGCTCAGGAAATCCAATGCCAATCCTTCTATCCTTTTGTAGCCAGGTTTGTAAAATCATCAAGGAGAAAACTAGACCTCCACCAAAATTTTCAGGGCAAACTTTTACTTACAAACTGGCAGTAAACAGTATACTATTAACTATGATAATGTTACCTAGTTGTGTATGAAACAAATGCAAGCAAACAAACAAGCTTAGACAACATTTAAAGAAATGTTTATATATATAAATTTTTTTTCAACATTTCTATTGTTTTCCAAGAGGTGTGGCAATTAAACTATCCATTCTTTATTGTTTAAAATAGCAGTCTCCAACCTTTGTGGTTTGGTGGCCTGGCTGGGGGGAAGAGGGGAACTGAATCACATAAGCATTGGACCGGTATGCACGCATGCATGTGCAGCTCAACTCATGCGAGCAGCAAGCCAGTATGCACACGCATGTGTGCGCAGCTCAGCTTGTGCAAGTTGAGCTTCACACGCATGCACACCATCCTGTCACTTACATGAATTGAGCTACTCACATGTGCATCCTGGCCTGCCACTCACATGGTCCAGTTGCAAATGGGCTGCAGCCCAGTACTGGGCCATGGCCCAGAGGTTGGGGATCTTTGGCTTAAAAGATCATTAAAACTATCCAAAAATATCAGATACATTTCAATGCAAAATTGCACGAGAGATTTTGGTTAAAGCCCTGCAAAACATCTTAATAAAATCAAATGACCCAATAGCCTAAGAAGAAAAAAGGGTCATGTACAATGTAAAGACTGCAACAGTCATCTATGTAGGACAAACAGACTAGCCAAGTGCACCAAACACCAAGCAGCTGCAGAAGGCATGATGAAAAATCCTTAATCTCATAACCTGTGGACACACTCAAACACAGTTTCAACAGAGAAACTATTAGCTTCTTAAACCAAGCCAAATCCAAAAAATGCTAGGGAATTCTTAGAAGCTTATGTTCAGGCAAATCAGTCACCAGTAAATACATAGACATAAACCATAGTTACACAACTTTTAAAAGAGATAATAGAAACCCTAGGATGCAAACAAAAGAACTACAACATATCCCCCTTTATCAGCCCACATTCAGATAATGGATCAGTGCCAGGCAAACAATTGTGCAGAAAACAATAACCTGATCAAAGAAACCACCAAGGAGAAATTACCTCTCCACCAAAACTGGCCGGGCAAGCTATTACATATAGACAGGCAGTAATGAAATCTCTACAAGCAAACAACCAAGCTCAGAGAGCACAAAGATCTCCAGAGTTCAAGTTTTAGCTACAGATATTCTTTTCTTTTAGAACTTATTTTAAGTGCATAAATACTATTAAAGAAACACTTGATGATTAATTTGTTTTCTATATTTGGGTTAAATTATTGTAAAGTATTTATTATTTTTCAAATAATTTTGAGAACCTTTACTAATATTTTAAGCTTAACCAATATTAACCAAACTGTTCAGATTTTCTAAAAATTATATATTGCTTAAAAAACACAACTTTTCCCCAGAAACTATTGTCTTCCACAGCAGCCTATATTTGAATACAAGCAATTCAAAATAGAAGGAAAGCCCTTTTTTTGCAGGTTCACAATTAAAAAAACAGGATGTGGAATGGGAAAAAAAGAAAAATGAAAACATATTTTTGGTAAAAATAATGTGATTTGCAACATATCATTCTTAGGTATTTTAGAGTCTTTTGCTGGGGGGTTTCTGAAGTGCTATTTTTGGCCTTTGTTTCTTTTGATTAGAATTCCCAAGGCCAAAGGCTGTTATTAAAATTACTGTAGCTGACAAACGCAGCACAGTAATGCTGTCCTTGTACTTTCCAAATTAGCAAAAGCAGAATTCTTTTATCTGGTAGTGAGTGGCTCAGCAAATTCCCGACAGCTGTTTGTTGTCTCCTTAATGGAAAGGACCAGATTGGTCTTCCTTTGTTATGGTCTTCATAGTGAGAAACAAAGAGTGTGGCTACCCTAATAGAATTTGGCTCCGATTTATCAGATTTAACATTTTAATGACATGTATACAATATGGCTGGTTTGTCTTGTTTTAACTTTCATGAGCTTTGAAACAATGATTATGATTAATTAAGAATGACTTTAGATATCATACTCATTATATTTGATCAAATACCATGCCAGATATTTCAGCCAGCAAACTCACAGTCAGCTCTGTTTTATTAGTAATATTTAGCATGTTCTGATAATCTTTCTTTCTTCTCCTCCCTCCCCAAAGAATGTTGTCTGAAGGATATCTCTGTAAAATCCCTTACCATGAATTCTTGAATTACATGCACTATGGAGCAGAAACAGAAGAGGCAATACAGGAATTAAAGTCATTAAATGGCGCCACTTATGAATCAACAGACAACATGCAAAGTAGAAGCTTATTTTGGAATTATAGGTCAATGGACACATTTATGATTTCTGTTTCTTCCAAAAAACCCAAAAATAATAAACAAAAGAAAGACACATTGACACAAATTATTCAATATCCAGTATTTGAAAGGCAAGCATCTGAACCTATGGAAATCTATGTGGGATCATCCATAAGCAAGGACACTTACCTTGTTCCTTCTTCTTGTAAAAGCATTTGTAAGAACTACAGTGACCTGCATATCGCTGGTGATCAGGTGCTACCAATGAATTCAATTAAAAGAGATGGTATTTTTGACAGTGGGATATGCCCATTCTTGGAATCATCAGAGATTCCATTGCCAATAGATTCAATTCCAATGCTACCTGTTGAGGTCCCATGGAAACCATCCCAAAGGAATTCATCATGCTGGCGGGTGGCCAGCATCATGCAACATCAGCAGCCTCTCTCAAACTCAATTCTGAATAATTATTTGGAGGAGAAAGTGGTAGAGCTTTATAAACAATATATCATGGATGTGATGGACAGTAGCATATCTCCCACTCAAATCTTGACTTCAGAGTTCATAATGACAAATGTAGATCAAATCAGCTTGAAGTTATCACAAGAGATGAACATGAAGACCACCAAAGCCAAAGATATGGTTATTAACTGCCTACTGCAATTAGCTAGTGGAAAGGTGTCAAGTGAAATGAGCACTCCCAGTCTTCACATTTCCCGGTTCAGCACTAAATAAAGATCACTACCTTGAAATGTAGAAATCAGTTTAATTTCTGAGTTACAAAACTATCAGGATACAGCTGAAGTGCCAAATCTTAAATTATTTTACAGGTAAATTCTTCCAGGATTTTCATTTCCCCTTCTTCTTTTGTGTTTGTATTTTTCTTTCTCTTCCTTCCCTTATTAAATAGTTTTGTGTGTCTGCAAAAAGTTCAGTTAATGAGGGACTTTTGAAAGTTTTCCTGAAGTTGTTGTTATTATTAATAATTATTATCATCACCATTAGTATTCTTTTGCAATCTACTAAAATATTGGTCGCTCCCAAACCTGGTGAAAGCTTCATCTTGTGTATGGGGGCATTATTTGGATGTATAGATAATTTATATAATGTAAATTCATTATGTCTAGTAACAATAAATTGTTATAAAAAATAAATACGTTGGCTTTTTTCTCTTTGGGTCAGAATACTATATTTTAGTTTTCAGCATACTTGAAAATATATTTTCATACTTCTTACCTCTGATTTGCCATATAAATTTATCCTAGAAGCTATTTATAGATTTAAAAAATGATCCACAATTCTAACATGCCAGCTTATAGAACAGTTTAAGAATGTATTGGTAGACTTCCAGTTTGGCATCGTGGTGAGATAGTTGGTGAAATAGTGGGCTCTGATGAGCCCCGCAAAAACCCCAGCTGATGAACCGCCACCAATGGGTCTTTGGACCAGAACCATCCTGTAGGGACGGGGAAGAAAGAGAGGCACCTCAGATGACCAAGAGGAACAGGCAAGTTCCTCGGAGGTTGGAGGGAACTCTCTGTACATTGGTGATGGGGGGGCGGCAGCCATGGTGGCTGCCACGAAGCTGGGACAACCGGATTAAGTAATGAGCAGAAGAAAAGTAGAATGGAATGGAGTTTTTTGAAGCCGGGCGAGTGATAGCCAACCTAGGCTTGTAACAACATCAAGGGAAACATCTTTTAATTATAAGACTCCTAGCGATAAAATAGTGCCTAAGGAGCACAGGGACAAAGAAGATTTTGAAACACAACTTTAATGAGACAAAGACCTGACAGAAAATTGACTTCTGAATAAAACCAATTAGAAATGTTAAATACTGAGACATCATCAAAGGATTGAAAAGAGTTTAAATTTGGACTGGACTTTAAAAAAGATTTGATATTTTTAAAACCAAAAAGAAAAAGAGAACTAAGTAAGATGGTTATATAACTGAAACAAAATGGATACTTCTTAACAATTGGAATTGTGGATTGCAGAGAGACACCTTCTGGACTAAAAAGGAACATTGTAACTTGCTTTTTGTTTTGGAAAATTGTGAACTTTACAGATAACAACTATGAGAATATGCAGAGGAGGATTTCTTTGTCTGCAGGCGGCTTGACTTTGGAGAAAGGAAAGGGAAATCATAATGGAACTCTTATAATTGGTATAATGTCAATTTAAAAAGAATAAAAAGGCGCTGGAATCAGAGAAAACAATTTGATGTATTTGGCTTGGAATAGAAGCAAGAAAAATAATTAAAATGATATATGGAGGACAAAATTGGAGGATATTGAAACTGAAATGAAATATATGCAAGCAGACAAGAAAATGCAGAAATAAGATACAATGGCTGGGAACAAAGAAGACACAAACAATGTGATTAAATATGAATAAGTAATGTGAAGGTGGATAGTAATAATAAAAAGGAGGTTTTTAGAGAAGATATTGTGAATAACAATAGTTATAAAGATAATTACACTGGGATTAACAGTGAAAGAATTGGGGAATAAGGGGTAAGATAGAAAAGTCCAGGACTTTGATTTATAAAATAACTATATTGAGATTAATAATGGTTAATAAATATGAGAAGAACATGCTACAGATATTTAAAATTGAAATATGGATGGAAGCTACAATATATGAGAAATAGACTATCTTAAAAGAAAATATATCAATGGATATAATGAATCAATGCTTATTATGATGTTATTACCTGAGAATAGTTGATGATTAAAAAGAAAATTGGAGATTGTTTAAAGATCTATAATAATTGCAATAATTTGAATGTTTTCAACAATTTTATTAAGATTTAATGAGCATTATATGAAGCAAAAATAAATATGGGAAAGTATTAGAAAGGGAAATAAGATTTTGAAATATAAACATGTTTGATTTGTATTGTTAATTTTGAGGATTTAGGCTAAGAATTATGAAATGTATTATGAGTTATTAATTGACCTGAGATTTAAAGTAGATTAATAGAAGGGTAATTGTTTTGAATAAATAAATAAGAGTAAATTTTGTTTAAGATGTTAATAGGGGTGATTGATGATTTAAGATTAAATATTGTTAATAGTGAGAATTTGGGTAAGAATTGTGAAATATACTATGAGGTATTAATTGAATTAAGATTAAAGGGGGGTTAATAGAAGGGTAAATGTCTTGTTTTTAAGTAAATTTGAGCAATTTTATCTTTAAGTTGGTATTAGATGAGATAGGTGATTTAAGATTAAGAAATAAGCGTTATGGCAAAATATATTATATAAAATTTTGTTAGAGATGGGGAAAAAATTGTATAAATTGGTGACTGGGTCAGGGCTCTGTTCCAAAAAGATGTAATTTGTGTGTTGAAAAATTAAAAAAAAATCTTTTTGCAAAAAAAGAAAAGAATGTATAGGTAGCCCTTGATTTATGATAATTCACCCAGTGACCATTTAAAGTTATGGTAGTGCTAAATGAAGAAACTTAGGATTCATACTCAAAGTTACAACTGTTACAGTGGCCTTATAGTCATATCAGGGGTGGGTTCTACTTACCTTTACCACCGTTTCACAGTGGGGCATGTGCAGAAGCATTTTGATGACGTTGGGGTCAGTGGGCGGACCCTCCTGCCGGTTTTACTACCGGTTCTATAGAACCAGTGTGAACCGGGGGCAACCCACCACTGGGTCATATAATCAAAATTTGGGAGCCTAGAAGACTACCTGCACTTACAACTGCAGGAATACTACCTACCTATGTTTTCTCCGTGCCCTGGCCACCTTGCGCTGTACTGCCCCAGCTGACCTTTGCCATCTTCTTGCATCTGGTGACCAGACATGGCTGGCCTTATTGTTGGCCTAGGCCTGGGGTTCATGCTGTGAAAAAGAAGCCAAAAATATCCCCAGAGCCATAGCATACCAAAAGCCCCTTTGCAAAGAGCTTCTGGGTGAGTCAGGCTTTGCATTCCCCCCCCCCCAAATAAAATAAAATAAAAATAAAAAGCCCAAAGCAGCAAAGCAGCAAAGCAGCAAAGGCAAAAAGACTTTTTGGCATACTTTGATTTTGGGGCTCTTTTTGTTTTTGTTTCCTTTTTCCTTTTTTCTTTGCTAGCCTGGCCCAAGAACATTTTCTGCAAAGGGGCATTTTTGTATACTGTGCTCCAGGAGCTTTTTATAAAATGGTGTTTGCCATGCTATGGTTCTGGGGCTTCTTTTAACTTTTCTTTTTTCCACAGCTGAAGTCCACCCCAGTCTGGTCTAGCAGCTGGCTGGTCATTCTTCATCAGCAATGGGAGCAGGAAAACAGCAAAGTTTAACTGTGACTACAAAGCACAGGGTGGCAGGGGTTTTGGAGTGTATAGGGTGGTGATGGGGAATTGCAGCTGGCACTTGGCTGGGGTATTTGTGGCTTCCCAGAGGGTGATAAGCAGTTGTGGGACAGCTTGCTGCCATGCAATGCAGAGCAGCCCAAAGGCCAGAGCTAGGGTAGATAGTCCCTAACCTTATTGAGGTTTGGGTGGTGAGAGGCCAGAATGGTTGGATTTGGGTGGGTACTTGCTTAATGACTCACGGTTCTCAGTTGATTTCTTTGGCATGTATCCAGATGGGAAAAGGGTGCTGAATAAAAGATGAACCAAAGCTTTGGGAGGCTAATGCTTTTTTTCACACACTGTTTTTCTTTAAAGATATGGTATCATCTTTCCTGATGCCTTAACCCATCTTCTTATTACTTCTTCAATACACTTCTCCATATATAGACTATTCTGATGCTCATGCTTTCTACTCTTTTTCTATTTTTTCCATATAAAGTAAAAGGGGGTAGGTTTAAAGGGCAAACAGGTAGGTATGCTATGTATAGATATGGGATATAGAAGAATGGGTTGCAATTATAGTATTGGAGGTGTGTCAGGAATGAATCTATACTTTTTTCTTTTTCTTTTATTTTCTCATACTTTTATTTGGATTACTATATCTTCTATGTATATAGTGAAGGAGCATAGTGATCAAACCAATATGCTGTTTGCTTCTGATATGATATACTGCTAGAAATCATTTGTTATGAATTGAGCTTTGTTATTGGCTCCTACTTATATTATTGTATACTGTCAGAAATTAGTTGTTAGGAACTAATTCTAGCTTAGTAAATTGTAACCCTGATACTGGTTGTCATTAGTGCAAAGCTTGTTACCTCGCTTCTGTGTCTCATTGCTGTTCTTTGCTTTAAAGCTAGGCACATCATTGAAAATATAAAATAAATAGTTACACAGGAATATCAGGCCCCATAGATAAAGGAACCAGAGTAGGGAATTTCCTGCCTCATAGATAGTACCACAGCAGGGAGTTACCAGAAAGTATTCTGCTGAATAAACAACCTGGCCAGGAAGGGAACCCCCCCCCCCCAGGGGTGGGCTCTACTTACCTTTACTACTGGTTCGCAAAGGGAACGCATGCATGCTTCTGCATGTGTGCAGATTGTACCTTATGTCATCTGGGTGTGTGTGTGGAGCCTCCCGCCACTTTTACTACCAGTTCTCAAGAACCGGACAGAACCAGGAGCAATCCACCACTGAAACTCCCTCCCTTGGACACAGGGCTATAGGGATGTGCTATAAACAAAGTAGGCAGAGACAGGGGCCCGAACAAAGAAACCTTTGAAGATAAAGACCCATGTTGGTAATGAACCGTTGTCTCTGATTGGGTAAACTTTGTCTCTAATGGGGTAAAATGTATATAATACTCTGAGCCACTCTGGCAGAGGTGTGGCTATTTATTACATGCATTTTGTCTGTATGTTTTGGAAATAGTGTTCACCCAGTTTTTAGCGTTAGCCAAAAATAAAAAGCTGTTACTTTTTGCAAGCCTCGTCTTGAGTCTCACTCTCTTTGGCATCTCAGTGGCTGGGGAAATTTCTGGGACCTTACATTTTCTGGTGCCCAACACTCAAATGCAATGTTTCCTTTGAGGTGGCTGCATTCAACTCCTCATGAGATGAATTCCTTTGAAGTTCAGTGGCCTTCACTACAGCAAATGGAAGAAACCAGCTGGGACCAGCAGCAAAGTCAAGGGTGCTCCTGGAAAATTTTATCCAGTGATTTTGACCTGGTCATTTTCTGGCAGACTCCAATTCTGCCAAACCTGAACACCCTAATCAAAGAGGCTTTCACCAAGGGTTGTGGAATTGTGCCCTCTAGGTGAGTAGAAATCCCTTATTTTGGAGGGTTGAGGGGAGTGTTGCCTTGTGTGTGCATGACTGAGATGTGGGAAATTCCTACTAGAGGTTTGTCTGTGATATGAGTGCGGAGATAGGCTCTACATTTCCGTTTCTCCGAGAGGAGACCAGCCAGAAAAAAGTTGCTTTGAAAGGAATGTGAATGTTGGAATGATTTGCCAAACCCTATACCGAAGCCAGGTCCGAGAAATCCCTTAGGAATCATGGGCAACAATGATTCAATCTGCTTGGACTTCCGGTTTGGCAATGGGTTGTTGAGGACGATCCTTCTGGGTCGCCAGCTCAGCGATCTGTAAAAGCCGTCCTGACAGTGCAAATCAGCTGTCAGGTGGCTGGAAACTCTTTCCCTCTGGAGAAGAGGGACAGAGGAGCAAGTGGATGAGGGTAGAGCTCCCCGAAAGCCTCTGGACTAATTCTAGAGGCTCGGAGGGTGAGAGCTCCCCAGCCAGCTCACTGAAAGCTCCAGATCCGGGACACTCCTGCTTTTAAGCAGGACAAAACGGCATGACCACCTCTGCAAACAACATTGAAGTTTAAGTGATTTCAAGAGCAGATGGAGCGGAAGCAGGAGAAC
>JANHZT010002870.1:12175-25811 GCA_032468215.1 Stegonotus admiraltiensis | reverse complement strand
ATTCTATTCTATTCTATTCTATTCTATTCTATTCTATTCCATTCCATTCCATTCCATTCCATTCCATTCCATTCCATATGTTCATTCATTGGAATGTTTTAGCTTCTTTTCCAAATGCAATCCCAAGAACTCACTGAAATTTCTAAAGTATCCACAATTACAAAGAAGTAAAAGTTGAGCAGAATAAAACTGCTATTTATAACTCTTCTCTATGAAAGTAAATCAGAATACTATTCCATTCTGTCTAGTGGAAGAAAGCAATGTGGTATGTTGCGGTAGGTGAACAAATCCCATCATATGCCTCAACAGATCAAAATCTATTGTATACCCATAAACTTACAGATTTATTTTTTCAGTATGCATCTAATGGCCCAGACTGAATAGGACGCTACACAAATTCTCACTATTATCTGGTCATATGGTACTTTAATAAGAATTTGGATTAGTTGAACAAAAACACCACATGAACAATTGAAAATGATTAATGATTAGTCTGATATTTTTGTTTAGACAATGTAGAATTAAAAAAACAAAATATGCTTTGAGTTTTATTTGTTTGCACCAAAACTATTAGCACATCTTGTATAACACACACACGCACGCGTGCGTGCGCACACACACACACACACACACACACACACACAGAGCAAACAATGTAATGTGGGAATGGAGAGAAAAGGGAAAATTCCTCTGGCCATTAATCACCTATGAGCAACTTACTTCTTTCTTTTTCACCATGGTATAGGTGATGGATTAAAGCCAGTCCTGTAACTGATGGCAATGTAGAAAGCAATTGTATTTTAGCAGAGAAAAATTTGAGAAAATTAAATCCCCATGATCCATTGGTCTCTACCTATACAAGTCTGTAGGCTGCAATGTAAACCTCTGATTGGCTTTGTTGCCTCCTATTGACTTGATAAAGGAAGGTCGGTATACAATACTGGCAAGACTAATCATAACCTCCTTATTCCAGCTGATCTTTCATACCTTGAGGAAAATGAGATTATTTTCATTTTGTATAAACTGCTGTTCTAGAATATAATAAATGGTAGATCAAAAAGGTAGTATTTTAAAAATATGGCAAGAATAGAATTGTTCAAAAATATAGAGCAGACTACAGCACGAAGCATATTCGTATCAAGCTGAGGTTGTTTTGTTAAAGTTGATGGTATTTTTGCTCTTTTTTTTTATCAAGGTAGCAACAGATGGATATTTGTGTCATTTGTGTCCTGGGTATCTTTCTGTGAAAAGAGCTGGAGAGATATTCCACCTTGATGTTATTGTCATTTTTAAAAAAATATGAGCTTTAATAAAATAATGTTTTATTCATATAAAAAAGTGTTAATATTTCAAATCTGAATTTCCCCTGAGACCATGTAAAATTTAATATGAAAGCCATAACTTGACATACTTTAAAATAGTCTTATACATTGTAATGTCTACTTACATTAGAAAACTTAAGTCTTGTTTAGAAAATACGATAATACTGCTTTTGATAGATTTGAGCCAAAGTTTGTTCCAGAATTTGTTGAGTTCTTAGATTAGATATTCTAAACCTCTCCTTGCCAATTCATTATTGATTTTTTTTGTTTTTTTTGCTCTAGTCACCTATCCATTTCATTATCCAATAGAAGATGAAGCAGGTATGCAAAGGCTTGGACATATGGATATGGATAAGGAAGGCAGGCTGAGAATATTTCAATATGAGGATTACGATTGTAGTAGGTTCCTCCTGGAAGGTAACCTTGAGAAATTCCAAGTTTTGCTTGGCTGCCTATTCTGAAAAATTGTCCATAAGAGAAGTTTCATCATTGGTGTGGAAGACAATTTCTACATAGTAATACTATTAGCCTTATAAAGTAGTTGTGATCCACAGAATCAAAGGCTTTAGCATAGTCAATGAAGCAGATGTTTTTTCTGAAACTCCCTAGCTTTCTCCATGATCCAGCACATGTTGGCAATTTCATATTCCTTGAATGCAGACATGAAGACTAAGAAGTTTAGTAAAATTCCTTCCACGAACATAACCAAAGAAATAAACTTTTAAATGGGAATGTGCATTTATATTATATCCTGCAGTCATCACCAAAGAAACATTTTTCAGATATCTGAAATACAGCTAAAGACTAGGAATCCATGAATAGCGATAACTATGGAATAACATGCATGCTAGCTTCAAACGTTTTGGATTATTATCTATGTAATTCTCATAAGAAATTATGGTTGGCTTTCATTCTCAGTAGCTTGACACTATCACATGAGAAGGGAAGAAATGGAAATACTATGATTATATTTTCATTTATCACAGAAGAACACATTTATGGGAATAAATAAATACAGCTGAAATACCTTTTTTTTTTTTGCATTGCAAAACTGTTCTATGCTCCGATAAGTGCTGGGCCTGAAAAATCATTCATTGTATCACAAACCATCTTATTTGGAAATCATTTGTAAAAGACAAATATTCAGGTTGGGAAACTTTAATAAATTGATATATGTTCAGTTGAAGGATCATAGCAATAAGAGAGATGCCTGCCATAGTCATTTCAGTAATAGTTAGTGTCATGTGCAGCAGGCATTTGGTTCTTATTCATTGGGAAAACTTGTACGGTGAAACCATTACACGAGTAGCAAAAATCCTCAATACCACAATCTTGCCCCCCATTTAACATAAAAGTAATTATACAGTATTTTCTATAGTCCATGAGCTTTGATATGAAAAATCATTGCCACTGTACATCTTGTGAAATATATACCACACATACTTCCTTCAGAATAGAATGATAAAATATAATGTATTGCCCTTTTATGCTTCATCACTGCTTGAACTATTCTGTTCCTTTCTGGTTTAAATATTTCCTGTCTACTCAGAGAACAGATTCAAGGTCATCAGATAATTTGAAAGCCATTCATTTTGCAACAAAGGAGTAACTTGGTATCGAAATATAAGAGGGAGAGAACCCCGCTCTTAACATTTCTGAAAACATCTTGCAATTCATTGCTAATATTTTCCAGAATTAAACATCTTTTCTTTTGTCTGTGTCTCAATAACTCTGCTTTTAATTGAGAACAATTTAATTATGCTATTCTTAAACATATTTTCCTATCTTGTGCTATAAAATTGTATTGTATGCAATACAGTAAAATAAATGGAAAGGAGAATGTATGTCATTTTTATCACAGAAGCCTAATTCATGTTCCCATTTCTTCTGCTGTGAATGTCTCTGCATAAATCATAAAACCTTTCAAAGTACTATTTTATTAATGATAACACTGGATAAAGAATCTTTTGATACAGTGAGAAAATGATACATGGCCGAATAAATGTTGGCTAATCTTTTATTCATAAATGTTCCCTTAAGTCAGTTTGCCCCAATCCAGCAATATTGAGATATGTTAGCCTCACAAAATAAAAAACTCCAGCCAGCATTCAGTGTGGCTTCCATGCTTCTTTGGCTCATGAACAATATATCATGTGTTCCCAAATATATGCTTGGTTGATTTTATCAGAATAATCTGTATTTTACCCAAAGAACCTATTTTTACTAGAATAAATCCTGCTACAGTTTGACGAAATTACTTCCAGGACAGGGATATATTCTATTTTCTTCTCCTTCAACTTGTGTCAATTTACTGATTTATGTTGTATTTAGGCTGTAAGAGTAAATGAAAAATTTCACAGAATACATTTATTAGCAAAGGTTTAGCACCAGTTTAAATCTTATTAGAAAATGGTCTTGGAAGAACTGAGCAGATTTTAAGCTGTTTGTTGGTGCCTGATTACTATATGAAAGTCAAAAGACTCAAAATGTCAGTATCTGTCAATCAATCAGCACAAGGTACAGAAATCTTGACCTTCCTTCTTGCCAACATACTATTTGAAATACTATGTTCAAAGTCAATCTGAACCCGATCAATAGGACCAAGTTCTTTTTAATAGATGTTTCCAACAACTTTTTTTTAATATTCTCAAATTCACAAAGAAGTGAATTTCACTCTATGAGATAATCCACTTGCATGGGTTAAAATGATAACTAGAAAAACGTGGTGACGATGTATACTAGACAACAAAGATACAAAACAGTAACTAATGCATTCTAGCTGCTAGAAAAGAGCTAGGAATGTATGGGAGATACACAGGATATCAGTGAACTGCCAGTGATGTTGCTTTGTGCTTCAGACTTTCGTGTGTTGAATAATTGGCAGGAGTTTAAATCTAAATAAAAGGAAGAAAAATATGTTGCATCTCTTTCAAGCTTAATATTATTGTTACTTGACTGTGAATAGCAAGCAGGAAGCATTAGCTTCCTCACAGATCAAGAAACTTCTTTTTGTAATTATTAAAATCAACTCCATAAAATTGCCACCTAGGAACATGCTCTATATAAACTTTGCAAGTGCTAAATTGGTGTTCATGTACAATTAGCAATATAGTTTCTTTATTAGCTACACAGGGCAGTGTTAAGGGCAATTAGCTGGAGAAAAAGAGAGAGAGAGAGAGATCTATTTCATATTATGCACTGGCAGAATTGTCGTTATTATTTGCCCACATTCATTACTTATCTGGAGAAAAGATTAAACTTTAGGTGCTATATTCACAATTTTAATTAAAAAAGCATGCTTCAAATGGATGGTTATGAAGGTCAGGGTACTCATTTTGAATAGCCTCACAAAACAATGACATTTCACCACCAGATTGCTCATACTTTTTAGTGATATGTTTTGTGATATTTTGACAAATTAGCTCTAGACAGACAGCAAAACAGTACTTCAGATCGTGCACTTATTCATTCATCAACTGGATAAGCATCAGAGTCATTACAAAATTGACAAATAACAGATATTACTTCTTCCTGAGTAGAAAATCTACCAAATGCCCTTATTTTAATTCACATCCAATGACTCTTTCTGCCAATGTAGGCATGTATACACAGAGAATATATATGCTTCTGAAATAATGATAAGGTTATGTCCTAGGCTTCATTCTTTTTATCAGGTATAGGGGCATATTTTCAAACCATTTTTTTAAATTTATATGAAGAAAATAGAAATGTTAAACCCTCATTTTGAAATTACATGTGAGAGGATTGGTCAGTACTCCATAGTTGGATGTTAAAGAGACACACAAGACAAATCTGTGCATAGGATACATGTATGTAAAAAAGAATCCTGATTGGTCCACTCCCTTGTTCTTTATAATACTTTTTGATTAAGTCCAGAGGTATAATGGCTCAGTGGCTTAATGATGCTGGAGATGGTCTTTGTTCCAGCGATTTGAGTCCTAGCACTACATGGCAGAGTGGGCTCCTGTCACTTGCCTCAGCTTCTGACCACCTAAGAGTTCAAAAGCATGTTCTATGCAAGTTGATAGATAGGTACTACTTCAGTGGGGAGATGAGTTGATGCTCTATGCAGGCAGTCAGATTCCTGATAGTTCTGAACCTTCTCAGATGCAGTGACCATTTGCAAGACAGATCTGGGAAGGGAGGCTGCCTTGGATGATGCTGCAGATGATGCTCATCTTTCACTCTAGTGTGAAGCCAGCTTGCCCTCCTGTGGCACACCTTGGGAAGCACATGAGCATGTCCTACAACAGGGCTGGTACCCTGGCAAGCCAAATTACTACTCTGGACTTGCATTGTGATCTCATGGCTACTGTAACAATGCCATACACTAATAATAATGATAATTTATTAAGTTAATCTTTGGGAGAAGTTGACAATGAATAACAGATTCATGAATGTTGAATAGGCTGTAACATGAGATTAATTCTCAGTTATACTATGGTCATTATCTATGATCTTAGCTGTAGTGCCTATGTCTTGCCTTGACATGTTTAGCATTTATATTAAATTAGTAAATTATTTTATTATTTTACTCATCATCCTAATTGTAGAGGAAATAGGGAATCATTGCTTTGGTGAAGAATATTTGATTTTAACACTTCATTGGCACATCACTCTTGATACACAATTGTGTTTTATTTGAGAATTGGGAATCCATGGAAAGAAGGCATGTTAGCTGGTGGTTTCTGTTAAAAAAAATAGCAGAAAGTCTAGATGCTGGCTTTGATTGCAGTCATTGTCATTAACTGATTTTTCAAAATCCCACTTTTAAGGTTGCCTTGTTTATTGATCCCAATGTAAGTCAATATTGGAGCCAGGCCTAGAAGACAACTATTTGCCCAAGTCATCTTTCAGAAACAGTTTGGACTTGCTATGTTCATATAAAAGTGATCTCACCCATAGGGATTAATTCATATTCTGTTAATGTTTTAAAATGGTATATGGATAAAATGAAAAATACTTATAATAAGAAATCAACATGATTTCTGAAAAGATTTTCCTTACTTTCAATATTTAATAATTTTTTAGACGTGGGTGGGCCATGGCATTTATTATTTGGGTTCTTCATATTTAGTTTATAGGTCTCACATCCCATATATATGACTATGGATGGATAATATAAAACAGAAATCAAAATAATAGAAATAACATGAAAATATCAGCCAATAATAATCACAAGTACTTAAACTATCCATGAAATGGCTGATAGACTTTTAACAAGCTTTTCACAATGCTAGTATCCTCAAAATCAATAACCATAGGATAAGGGACAAGTGGCTTTTAAGCTAGCCAATATACAAAAAACAGAAAGTAGTGTGGGAACAAATACTTTTTTTTTCTAATTTTATTATTAAAACCATTTAGAGTATTAAAATTAGAAAAATTAGAAGATAAATTAGAAAACATATTGGAGGAAGAATCTCTGCAAGCTCAGTCAAATATGACAAATACGATTCAATGTAATAAATACAAAATGATAAACCTCAGAAAAAATGGAAACTTCACACATATCAGTGGGATCTAAGCTGGTAATAATTGACCAAGATGTTGGGCAGCTCAAAGAAAATGTCAATCAATATGCAGCTCTTGTAAAAAAAAAAAGTAAATTAAACTCCATACTTGAAATAATTAGAAAAAGAACATGCATAAAAGTATAAAACAGGTAATAAGCTTGCAGATAATATTACACTGTCCTTTTCAAAGCAATGAACATTAAACAAAGTTCCGAAAATGAATAAGAAATTCTAAAGTTACAGAAATAAATGTAGCAAAAGCTAGTTTATACCAAACGTTGAAAATAGCATTGCCTTTATAAAAATGAATGATGAGATTGAACTTTAAAGTACTAGATGCAGTTCTGGTCAAGAAAAAAAGCTTATTGCAAGGCTAGAAATGAACAAAAATAGCCATCAAAACTGACAAGGCCAGAGCATTTTTCTATGAGGAAGCACTACAGCATCTGCAGGTTCTGCACATACTTGGGTTGTCCACTGATAAGCAGAGATCAGATAAAAGCATGTGAGGGCATAAATGAGGTAGAATACGCAGACTAAGAAAAAAGAATTCTCTTCAACCTATGTCATCCATGAAACTCAACTAATAAAGGAAAATATTGATTTACACAATTTATATTTGCTCATCTAAAAAATTATGGCCATTATACAGAGAGCTTTAAAACAACTTGGTGAATCACGCCATTGGTCTTGCCTTTCTGATGCAGGTGACATGCTGTGACTACCTATGGTACATACTGTAGGGTACCTTCACTACCAGGTAGATCTTGGCTGCATTTGCCCGGCCACTGAACAATAACAAATGCTGAGTTAATTTACCCATTTGTTCAAATTTAAAGCCCTAGTATTGGTATGATCTTCATTAGGGATTTACCGTAATTATTTCAAGATCAAAACAATTCCACAACTATGGAATTAGAAATTTCATAGGACTAGGAAAAGCTGATCATGGAATATGGTCATTGGAAATATTTGTCAACTGACATGGACTATATAAAGACAGAGATATTTGAAAACTTCATTTGAGTCATCTAACAGCTCATCCTTATAGTTCCAGAGTAATAAATTTATTGTATTTTATATCACTTCCTTTTACCACTTTACTTTTCTGGGCTTTGGTTTACTGTAATTATCTGCCTTGTTTTCCTTTCTTGTATATGTATACCTGTGTGCTATTAGGGATGAGCCTTTGTTAACAACGATAATTAAAATGGACAGCATTTTCAATTTTTCAGATTTAAAATTTAAATCATAATCTTCTGATTTTCTATTCACTTGGTTTATTTTATCTGGAATTATTTATATTTGCACTTTATTTTCTGTTTGCATTTCAAAATCCACAACTTTTTTTTTTACAATTCTTCTCAATGTATAATTAGTTGTATTGCTAATTTGAAAAGATTTTTTATTGTTGTTTGTATCTTCAATTTCTCCCAGGAAGATTTTATCAGAATTAAAATGTATACAGGAAGCACTTATAAGCACTTATAATGAAATCAAAATTGTATTTTTCTTCTTTGGTTATTTCCCTCCTTTTTTTAACTATATGGAATCCTTTGGAAGTATGGCCATATATTTGTAATCCCTCCCCACCATCTTTAAACAAAGCAAAAGGAAATAAAACAGGGACTTGCTTCTCAGTAGCTAGCAACAAGTCTCATGACTAGCTAAAAGTTCAAGGACTGCTAGTCTGCATAGAAATAAAGCCTAGAAAAATGTTGAAGAGAAGGAATTTATTGGACTTTATTGGAACAGAAGGAATAGTCATATTGGACTTTGTTGAAGTCCAATATTGAAGGAAAATTTTATTTGCAGTGAAGATGCTACTATTTTGTTTCTGTAAAAATAAAACCCAACCAAAAATAAGCCCTAGCCTGTTTTTAGCATGCTTCTAATATAAGCCCCACCCACAAAATAAGCCCCAGTTAAAGTAGTCATCAGCCAGGGGGCATGGCCAGCACCAGAAGCAGCAAAGTGCGGGGGCCAATAGCGTCTGGCATAAACTGCAGCCTGCTGGCCCCTTGGTCAGTACACTCTAAAAGTCTGTAGCCCATGCAACACAGGTGAGTTGATTACCTGTCCAAGCAGCAGGGGGAGGCAGAGGTACTGGGGGGAGGAACATGATCTGGATGCGCTGTGTGGGTTATGGGAAATCTTAGAGACAGTTGGCCGGAGTGGGCAGCCAGTCACAGGAGACTTGTCTTCGCGTGGCAGCACCAGCAGCAGATGGAGACAGAGGAATGGGGGGGAGGCAGATGATCTGGATGTACCACATGGACTGTGACAAGCCAAGAGACAGTGGGATGGAGTGGCCAGCTGGCCACGGAAGGCTTGTCTTCACATCTCTTGGCTTACCTGTGGGCTGTGTGGCACATCAGGATCACCTGCATTCCCCCCATGCCTCTGCCTCCACCTGATGTCAGTGCCACCACACAAAGAAGAGCCTCCCACAGCCACCTGCCTACTCCTGCCTACTCCCTGCCTACTCCTGCCTACACCTGCCTACTCCTGCCTACACCTGCCTACTCCCACAGCCACCTGCCTACTCCCACAGCCACCTGCCTACTATCTCTTGGCTTTCCCGCGGCCCATGGGGTGCATCCAGATCATGTGCCTCCTCCCTGTGCCTCTGCCTTAGTCTGCTGCTAGTGCCACTGCATGAAAATGAGCCTCCTGCAGCTGCCCGCCCATTCTGACCCACCAACTCTTGGGTTTCCCATGGCCCATGTGGTGCATCTAGATCACATGTCTCTCACCTGCACCTCTGCCTGTTACTTGGACAGGTAATCAAATCACCTGTGCTGCATGGGCTGCACAGCCCCAGAGTGCATTGACCAAGGGGCTGGTGAGCTGCAGCTGCTGCCGGACACCATTGCACTCACCACCTCTTTCTGTGCACTGGGACCTGGGACACCCAGTTGAGCTGATCACTCTGATATTGTGTTTTCACCTAAAATAAGCCCTAATATGTCTTTTGGCGATAACACTTTAACACCTGCAATGCTACTTCCCCTAAATGCATACACTTATATTTGCATTGTTAGAAAATACAGTCCTATGTTGGGATGAAACTTTTTGAGAGGTCCTAGTAATGATATAAATCATCAAGGGGGGATGAATGTCTCAGTGAGATAAACAGCTTTATCTCAGTGGTACACAGCAAAATGGCCTACTTAACACCTAAATAAATTTCAGTTTGGAAGAATTTATGGTGAAAGATGAAGAAAGTATCCTAGACTTGGTTGATCTTGTGAATGTAGTCAGTGGGGTTTCCTGATGATGGAACTGCTTTTTAATATGGATACACACACACACACATCCTATCGGAAATTTAACTTTCTTGAATACATTGTGTGATTTTTATGGGTAGTAAGTTGGAAGCAACTTACCTATTGCCCTTACTTTGAAATTGTCCATAATTAAGAAATTTTAGCAGGTTCAAGTTATGACTGTCAACCGGTTTTTTAGCATTCCAGGTATAACCACTTATACAGCAATCCTCCATCAGCAGACCTATTCATAATCCACTTTTTGCTTCCTAGCACCTTTATTTTTCTGTCAGATTATATTATACAAATATTATATGATGACATTTACATTATTATTGATATAAAGTTCATTTCTAAATGAAAATTCCTCCAAATATCTAATAAATGATCTATAAACAAATGTAACAGATGTGCGGTATTTTCTTTTGGTAATTCACTTCCGTAAAAAGTAAATATCTGTGGTACTTGCACTTAGAGTTACTATATTGTTATTTTCTCATTATATTATTTGGCTATTACAAATTGAGCAATTTAAAGTATGTATATGAATAATGATTAAACAGATGTCTCAAATGCATTTCATAATCTGTAAAACCAGTTTCAAGGAGAAAGGGAGCTTTCCGAATTGTGTGGTATTGATTTGATTTCCTGCATAATGCATCAATGTAAGCAAAGTGAATAAATTATACACCATAAATAACACGTCAAACAATATATCTTAAAGTATCAGTCACCAAACTCACTGTAGATTGCTGAATTTACATATGATTTACAAATATGCCCATGTTTACCACAGAGGTATTTGTAAGTAGTACAAAACAAACATTTTCTTAAAATCTACAAAATACAAAAATGACTTTTTTTTCTATACATAAGAAGATGCAAAATGAACAAGCAAAGAGAACAACTATAATTAGTGGAGAACCATGAGAGCCAACTAGAAAGAAAAGTAAGCTAAGAATATAAAAGTAATTTCTAACTTTAAAAAAAATCTTTTTATTACAAACTTTGATAGTTTTTTATCAATCTCTTTATTAATCGTGTCATTTTCACTGCATAGTGTATATCTATTTGTTTCCTTATTTTTTCCCCCAATTGAATGATATTTAGACATTTTAGTACTGATAAAAAAGAAAGTTAAAGGGTTTTGTACCTACACAACAGTCCTACTAGCCTAACAGAAAATAACTGGTGTAAAGCTACTCAAGTAATTTTAAGACTGAGGAAAGATTTATATGCAGGTCTGCTACTCTAGATTCAAATTATGCTAGCATATTGTTGATAAAACATTTATAATTTAATCACTTGAATATATAAACATCCCAAGAGTTGGATTGTTTTATAAGCCCTCCTTTACCCTACAGTCCTTGCTTTGTTATAATATGTTTGTGGCTTATTACTGTTGATGCTATTTTTGAGAAATAAATCCAATTAAGACATGTGTATACTATATCCTGGGGAATTGTACCATCCATTTGCAAAAATTGACTTTTGTGGTTTTGCATCTCCCCATTGTCCTGTAAACATAAACTCTCTATGAATGTCATTTGGAAATTATGTTTATTCTAATTATGATAATGCTTTTATTCTTGCATTTTATGCCTAGGTATAATTGCTCAAATACTAATTTCTTATTGCCCCATTCACTGGCCAAGCATCCACACAGAAATTATACATCAAACTATTCTTCAACACTTCTTTTCCTCAGGGGTGAATATTCCATATCCTTCGGCGAAGAAAATAGTAAAGCTGATACATTACATTAACTGTATGTTTATGCAAAGCATCTTCAAAATGTTTTGAGAAAGCAATATGGTCTTTATTCCGTGATATTCTTAGCTGTTTTTGTAATGGCTCTTGGATGAACCATCTGATCCAGGGGTGAAATTCAGCCGGTTCTATCCGGGTTGGGCGAACCGGTAGCAGCGGCTGCGAGAGGCTCCGCCCACCCACGTCAACATCATGAAGTTGCTTTTTTGCAATGATTTTAAGCGTCTGTACATGCGCAGAAGGCTTTGCGTATGTGCAGAAGTCTTTGCGCATGCGCAAATGACAGCATGCACACATTTGCAAACCGGTAGGGAAGGTAAGTGAATTTCACCCCTGAAAAAGTAGATTTGGGACATTTTTTATTGTCTCCTTCACATTCTCATTCAGGGGGAAAAAAGGATTTTTTAAAAATCTGAATGTCCAAACTACAATGCTATGGAATTAGGTCAGTCTGACATATTCAGTGAAATAAGTGGTGCCTATTAGAAAAATAATCTAAAAACAACTGGAAGAGCAAAAACAAAATTGTTCCAACACAAACATTTCCCTGTAGAAAACTGCTGCTGAATTGATTTTTTTTTAAAAAGGTAAAATACAGAAAAAAGTACACACCAATTTACTGAAAGAGAATTTGCTTTCAAAATTAATATTAAGGGAGATCAGAAATTCAAAGAAACTCTCCTGAGCACATTGTAAATAGCTACAAAAAGGCCAGAAGAAATGTTCTGCCTTCCAGGGTATCATTCTGATGATCAGAAGCCTCCCTAGCTTCTCATATTCAATTAAATCTGTGTCCTTGAGCTGGCCAAAAAGTGTATCAAGTGCTGCTGATGTTTTCAAGTTTATTATGATGCCCTCAGCAACAAAGCTGAACAGTAGTTTTGTTTTTACAGATGTGAAATGGTTTCTGTGCTGCTGTTTATGGATGCATCAGCTTCATATCTCCTTCCACCTAATGCCTGTGGAATTGAAAATGAATCACCAGCTGCTTTCTATAATGTGGGGCAGTACTGTCCCTAGGTGTCTGTGGAGATTCTCAGTCATCCAGATCATTGTTGTCCCAAAAGTGCTTTTTCAACACTGAACACTTCAACACTTGGATGAGAAGCAAAACGTCTTCAAAGAAAAACCAGAAAGTCCAGTTGCCTCTTGAAAAAGCACCTTTGGGACTACTGTTCCTAAGTACTCCCCAAGCTTTGTTGTGCCCCAAATATAAAATCAAGACAACACATAAAATCTCTCCCCCTCACCCCCCACAACAATTGATCAGTCAAGATGGAACTTGTACACAGATTGAGACCTATTCCTGTTTTGAACTATTCCCTCAAATGCCCCACTGACTAACTGGTCAGAGGTTTTATTCAGGGGATAGAAGTGTCATTCTAAAATAGAACAAAATAATACAAAGCAAGTAAGCAAACCAAAAAACAGGAGACCTCGGCAGGATGAAGCGTGCATGAATATGAAAGACTCACGATTGCATTACTCTTCTCCCAGTAAAATATATACCAGTAACAGTCACTTTAAAAATGTCCTTGAACGACTTCCGGTTTGGCAACGGGTCATTGAGGACAATCTTTTTGGGTCACCAGCCCTGGGATCTGTAAAAGCCGTCCTGTCAGCACAAATCAGCTGGCAGGTGGCTTGAAACTCTTTCCCTTGGGAGAAGAGGGAGAGAGGAGCAAGTGGGCGAGGGTAGAGCTCCCCGAAAGCCTCTGGATTAATTCCAGAGGCTCGG
>JANHZT010002869.1:39434-51061 GCA_032468215.1 Stegonotus admiraltiensis | reverse complement strand
AAAGGATGGAAGGCTGAGTCGACCTTGAGCCTGGTGAGATTTGAACTTGCAGTAATTGCAAGCAGCAGATGTTAATAGTGTTTTAGTCCACTGTACTACCACGGCTTGTTCCTGGTCTATTGGCAGGCTATGGGGTTCATCCGGGCCATTACGTGCCGCATCTGCATCCTGGGCGGGGCAGGGTCCCTTCCGGGTATTCTAAAGCCTCACTCTCCATGGAGGGTCTTCATGATACAGGTACCACTGGCCTCCGGGCAGTTCCATGGGACGTCCAGATTTGGCATTACCAGCCTGCAGGTTGTCTCCAGCTATTGTACTTCTATGCTGCGTCCTCGGCTGGGAGCGGGCACAGACTCGTCCCTCATATGACTGGAAGGTCTTCATCGTCCATTTCGGTTGGCCCGCTGCAAGTACCCTCGATACTGACATACGGTCTCTGATGGTCCTCGTCGTGCAGTCTAGGGTCAGAGCGATAATTTGCACAAATAGGGACCGTCGGTCCTGGCGGTATCTAAGAATCCCAATTCCCTATCCTATGGGGCCTGGCAGGGATTCCCCCCGTCGGAATGGTTCTAAGGGGGGAGGTGTTTCCCCATTTCGGGGGCCAGGTCCAGGAACCTTGGTTCTGCAGTTATCTCACCCTTCCTTCAGCGGTAGACTGATATGTCCCAGGGGCCCCCAGGGGCTTATGGCAAGTTGGCAGCCCATTCCATCACACTCCCTGCCGGGATCCTCCTTCCTTGGGAAGGGGATACGCCTTCTTCTTATTTTCAGATGTGCCCTGTACAGCCACTGTTGGCCCCTCAGCTGTGCCCGTTTTACTTAGGGGGGGGACAGGCTTTTCACTGTGACTTCAAATTCTTACACAGCCTCTGGGGCCTCCGTGGATCACTGACCGCATGGTTACACCATGGTACAGGATTCCTCGGGCAGGTTTGTGGACACGTGGCTTCCCCCTTGGATTGTGTCAGCCTTCGTCGGGTGAGTCCCCCCGTGGCCCGCATGGTCTTTGTCCTGGGGGAGGGTTTGTTGCCCTGTTGGGGTTCTTCTCATTCGGTTGGTCAGTCTGGTGTATGGGGGGTCCTCCCGTGGACGGACATGAAGCGGGCCTTGGGACCAGACTGTTGCCCTCCCATATGACTGACCGGCTTTGGTAAGTCCCATATCTGGATGATCTTCCCTGCCACAATGGAGAATGGGCGTTGGTCCTACCTGATATGCTCCTTCTCAGGGTGCAGGGAAGATCATCCAGCCCCACCCTAGTGACTGTCCGGTCCAGGGTTCGGGAAGGGCTCTTATTTTTCAGGTTTGTTTCTCTGAGCCTCATCATTGCTACGCCCTCGTCAAACTGGGGAGGAACCTGGACAAGGAGGCATGGCCAAGAAAGATTAACTCGGTCTCCAATCAGTGAAGCAGGTGTATTACCCATATCTGGATGATCTTCCCCGCATCCTGAGAAGGAGCGTATCAGGTAGGACCAACGCCTCTTCTCACTTGATAGTATGCCTCCCTCAAGTCCAGCTTCATGAAGAGCCTTCTCTTTGCGAGGTGCCCCAGCATGTCCTTCATCAACAGGAGGGGGTACATATTTTCCACAAATATACAGTTAGCCCTCTATATTCAATGCACAGCCTATGGGACCCATTTTTCTTTTCTTTAAAAAACACAGGGGCTGCCATCCTCAACTTGGCCAGCTGAATGAAGCCCCTGGCTAAATTTTTGTCTATGAAGTTACGAAGCTCCTCCATCTCCCTGGGTATTGAATATAGCTTTGGCTTTGGTAACTTGGTCCCAGGCACAAACTCAATTGCACAGTCTGTGTGGGGGAAGTGTGTCAGACTCCTTGCTAAAGACTTTGGCTAGATTGTAGTACTCTTGGAATCCTTGGCTCTAAGCTATTTCCTCCCTCTAATTTATTGGCAATTTCTGTTTTTGCTTTCTTAACCTTAGGAGTGTGGTGGCTTCTTAGCACTTTCATTAACTCTTGCCGGTTGGATACTTTCCTTTGCATCTCCACTTGTTTCTATCCCAATCAACAGATGGGCTCCATTTAATCCACCACTCCATTTAATCCATCTAGGACAATGGGATCTTCATCCCAGGGGCCACAATAAATCAAATAACTTCTGTGTGGGTCCCAGCTTTCAGTTTAACAGGCTTGATTAGGCGGGTCACTGGCACTCTACCCGTTATCAAACCATCTAGCTTGGAAAATGCTGTAGGCTTATTTAGCTTCCTTAGCCTCATCCCTAGCTTCTCTACCACTTTGAGGTTGACCAGGCATCTGGTGCACCCAGAGTCCAACAGGGCCCTAAAGGCCCCATTTACTCCCAAGGAGGACACTGAAATTTCCACCCTAGCAGTCATAGGGACGATAGGGCAATTTACCATCAGGTCACCTTCTCCCTCACTGTCGATCTCATAGAAGACTGGCCCCATCTTGGCAGGAGTCTGAGTTCCCGCCTCCTCACTGGACAGAGGGGAGAACTATGACTTGTTGCCCTTCGTGACTTTTTTCCCTTGGTTTCAGTGGAATTTTTCTCTTTGGTTGGCTCGGAGACAGTGGAGCGGTCATCAGTGGTGACATGAGATACTTGTTTGTTGCCCCTCCTTTCCACAGTAAAAGCAGCCATCAAGATTCTGGCAGAGTCTCTCTCTTTTGACTGGAGGCACACCCCCTTTTCCCCCTCTAGGAGCCACTCACTTCTCCACAGGGCGGTGGGACTGACTCTCCAGCCCAGTATGCTCAGGTCTAACTCTACCGTGGTGGCCACATAGTACCAAATTCGCAGATTGCACGGCAACTCCCTAGAATATGGAATTCTTTTACTGTTGCTTGTTCAATCTCTGTTGAAAATGGTAGACCAGTAAGCATTCAGGCCAGTCTCCTAAGTGGCTGGCCAGGCAGTGTAAATCTTGAATGTATTCCATTACCAGTCGTATCCTGCTTCAGGGCATAGATGTGGGCTTCCATGCCAGGCTGCCATGGAATCTTCGAACTGCTCTCGCAAGGCTTGCATTAATGCGTCGAGGTCATCCAGCTCTGGGGCATTTTCATCATGCAGCGACACCAACCACTCTGAAGCACTCTCTTCCAGATTGACTGCAATGAGATGGATCTGGGCCATATTGTCTGGGTATATCGCGCCATAATGTTAAGCCAGGAAATGGACTAGGCAGTTTGGGTACCCATCGAAACAGGCCAGCAGGGGGAGTGGCTATCACTCCTCCTGTACCAGGACAAATCCCTGGGCAGAATACCATCTGTTGCCACCAGTTCTGGGATTCCAGTCATGGCTGCTTGTGCTGGGGCCCTGACCACAGCCAGAGCCATTGGCCCTGCTGGCTGCAACAGAGGAGTGGCAAGCCTCACTGCTGCCACCACCTGTGCCAGGGCTCTAGCCGCATCCACAGCTGCCAGTGCCACCAGCTAAAGAACAGGAGGAGTAGCCAGGACTGCCTAGGTTTTCACGAATCCTGGCCCACAGACGATGATCCCGGCTCATGGCATTGCTGTAGCTCTATCCCTCCGAAATTCTCCTTCAACTGTTCCATGTATGGGCTGTGGCCAGTGGTCAGGAGCTTCTACTCAGTGGGGTCATTCTATTTGGCTAGTCACTTTGCTATCCACTTGCAGCCTCGGACCATGTTGACCCCAGAAGGGAGAAGAGAGTCTTCAGCCTCCACTGCCTTGCCCACATTCATTGCCCAGCCTTTGCTCACATTTGTTGTCTTCATCCCCTGGTATGGAATATCCCTCACTTGTTCCTTAATGGCAGCTGCAGTTGCTTAGACTTCTCTTTGGTTTCAGGCACACACTGGCTGGTTTTGCTCCTGCTATGGCCTGAGGTGGTGCCGGTCTTCCCAAACCAAGATCTCGTCCAGCTTCTTCTTCTTTTCCAAGTCTTTACCCATATCTGACATTTCGGGATTGACCTCCTGGTGGGATCCAGGTAGGCTATTTCTATTAGAACTGGCTTAATGTCAACTGTCATATTGGGTTAGACAGCAAAAGAAACTCCTGGGATATTTTTTACCAAGAATATAACTTTACTGAAGATTCCATATGAGTACAGAAGTAGAAAAGCTACATCTAACGATTTTGCACACAAACAGCATAGGAAATGTTTCCCTTTCCCCACTGGATTTCCCATTGTCTATTACCCACCATTCATTCGCATTTCCTTTGTTTTGGGAACAGTCTGTTTGCCTCGGACATTCCCAACTGGTGACCTTGGGGTGTTGGGACTGTCTCAGCCTTCCAGTTTGCACATTCCAAATTTCCCTCCCAAGCCTCCCTTACATTCCAATGCTTTCCCTCTCTCCTCCTATTACTGTTGTCTGGTTGTGAGCAGGACTGAGTAGCAAGTCAACCATGACATGTGTTAACTCCTAAAATAGTAATTTGTTACTTAAATTGATGCCAGTTACTTCTTCAGAAATTTACAAATTGAATAATAAATTGAAAATTGGAAGAACACTGGGGCAGGTGAAGATTATCTTCTGAACTGTTTAAAATTATTGTAAATTGGGAGTCTGTGGTAGCTCTTTACATATGGAAAGACAAATAGTTTGCCAACTTCAAAAATGATTTGGAAAGTGTGCTTTGGGTTTCAGGTACCTTTCTGATATTCATTAAAGCATAATGGTTTTCTCTAACCTTCCATGAGATGCTTTATTCTGACTTATCCATTTCCATTATTCAGACACATGTTATGATCTACAGGGAGGGAATTTGCACAGCCTGAAACAAGCACATACCAATTCTTATGGCATATTGAGAGATACCCTTCCTCCTAATAAGAAAGGCTGCTAATTTCTTTTCACATACTGTCTGGATTAGATCTCTCAGTAATCTTCAGATCATCAATTCCCAATTGGATACCTCAGAAGAGCTTCCTTTTCTCATCCCTTGTTGTTTTTGTCTGGAAAGATTGAACTCATTTTGATATTTATGCATTCCTGAATTTAGAAATATTTAATTCTAATCTGACTGACAGATCTGAAATTTCCATGAAAAAATAAGAGTAACTTCTATGGGACTAAATTCTTCTAAGTGTATAGAAGCCTTGACTGCTTGTAAAATTTTGAGTGTGTGATTCTGGACGAGATGCACAGAACTGTAGTTTAGTGTGATTGACTGTCTTTATTTATGTTGTACATTATAACATTTGTGGCAGGATCATATTTAGGTCCTTTGGATACCTTAAGTCTTGCAAAATTTTAGCACCTCTTTAAAAGAAAACCAAATAAGTGGAAACGGCATTATGGGACAAAACATTTAACATAAATATCTGCAAGACTTGATGGGCAACTTTCAGCCCCTGCCACTCCACAAACTGATCCAAACATTTCACTTCCACTATGCCCATTGACAGCATAGCAATGACCCTAAGCAAGAAGATGCAGAACATCCAGGCCCTAGAATGAAAAGGTTTTTTATCCTTACTGTAAGTGCAGATAATTAAAATTCAATTACCTTCAGATGGGTGAGCTTCAGTTCTTAGAAGCTTAGAAGACATGGGGACAGGATAAGGGGGTGAATCCTGAGAATACCGCTTTGCACTTCTACTGTCTGATATTTGTTCTTTTGCTATATAATCAAAAGGGATTAAGGAGTTATAAATGCATGCATTAATTCAAATGTAAATACACTTAAAGCTCCACTTTACTAAGATTTCAAATTTCTATGGTAGCAAATTTAGAAATAGTTTAGAATCACTAGATACAACATTTGCCAGTGTAGCAGTCACGACAGGTTCAGGAAAGCTTCTCTAGAGACAGATTTGGAATACAAGATGGATGGGTGAAGGATTACCTTAGTTAATAGTACCTGCCTCATTAAACTTTCCATGGAAAATGCATATTTAATTGTGATGCAATTCCTTCTATCCATGTATTTTTCTACAGTATTTACTTCAAAGCATTCCCAGTGAGTAATTTAATTATGAAATTAGAAAATTAGAAATCATAATTCTTTATTGGCCAAGTGTGATTGGACACATAAGAAATTTGTCTCTAGTGCATAAGCTCTCAGCGTACATACAAACAACAAAATGATAGGTCATATATCATAGTTCATAGTTACAATTATTAATCATAATATACAAGTGATAAATCATAGATACCTCGAGATGAGAAATAAATATATCACTTATACAAAAAGTGGGCATTTTTTTCCATAAATGAGAACTGAATCAGAAGAACACAACAAATTAATGAACTGAAATTAATGTTTTCACCTTAGTCTGTATAAGGGGGGAAAGGTAGTTAAATAAGGATGCTTTAATTATTGCCTATTTTGTATATTTAATATACAAGATTTGGTCATTGGTCAATGACAAAATAGGCAAGAATTAAAACATCCATACTTAACCACCTTGCTCCTTTTTCATGAACACGATGGTGTTAAGTATATGTCAACTTTCAAGAATGGCGAAAGACACAAATAATTCTGGGCATATTTACTTTTTCTCTATTTCCTTATTCCCCAACTTTTGCCAAGCCCATTATTTGTATATTAAATAGCAAAGCACATAATTACAGGACAATATAAAATCCATGGAAGTTTTTGGTAAACCCCCTAACTCTCTACATGATACTATTCAATTACCATTTATAATGATTATAAAATAAGTAGGAACATGCTATATTTCTGTCTTGGCATGACCAGGAGGTAACATGTGGCTGGCTCCAAAGTAGCCAATGTCTTTTTATAAGAGGGGTGTTTCTACCTGCATTGAAGAAGGCAGTGATGTGCCCTCTTCTCAAGAGGCCATCCTTAGATCCAGCAATGTTAAGCCTTACTACTTGTATAAAAAGTTGTTGAAAGGGTGGTTGAAACTCACCTTCAGAGAGCACTGAACAAAACTATCTGGACTCTTTTTTAGTCTGGGTTAAGACCAGGTACAACACTGAGTGCTGATTACCTTTGGAGAGCTTGAAATTGGGTAGTGCAGTTGACCTGCTCTTCTGGATCTCTCAGCAGATTTTGATACCATCGACCATGGCATCCTTCTGCACTGGATCCAAGAGTAGGAAGTACTGTTTTGTGGTGAGTCTCCTCCTTTCTCTGTGGCTAGTTCCAGTCAGTGTTGCTGGGAAGGAGAGCAAACGCTGAGCCACTGAAGTGTGTGGGGGGGTGCGCCTCCAGGTTCTGGTTTCTCCCCTATCCTCTTTAACATGTATACACTGGGTAAGTTCATCCAACAGCAAGGGTTATGGTATTATCAGTACGCTGATGATACCCAGCCATACATTTCTACTCCTGGCCAACAGATGGTGCTGTTGCAGTGCTGTCCAAGTGTCTGGAGGCTGTAACTGTCTGGACGAGGATGAACAACTCAATCCTGGCAAGATGGAGTTGCTTTGAGTTTTTGGCTCCCGGATCTGATGACATGTCATCTTTGACTGGACAGGCTTGCATTCCCACAATTGAGCGGGTACACAATTTGGTGATCTTCCTGGACTCATGGCTCCTGCAGATGACAGCTGTGACTGGTGGAGGGAGGGGGGGCTTTGCACTGATCAATGTCGTACACCAACTGTACCTTTCCTGGATTGAGAGGTCTTCTATACAGTGATTCATGCCTTAGTCACTTCCTGTTTGGATTACTGCAATGTACTTTACATGTGTCTGTTCTTTAAGATCACTCTGAAGTTACAATTGATCCAGGATGCATCAGCATATATAGTATTGGATATTCATAAGTTCACCCATGTTACCTTTCCATTGGGTGAGCTTTACTGGCTTCCAGTTGCCTTCTAGATGCAATTCAAGGTGCTGGTAATCACCTTTAAAGCTCCACATGGCATTGAACCTGGTTGTATATGTGACTGCCTGTCCCATTAGATCAGATAGTGTAAGCATGCTCCAGACCCTATTCTTGAAATTCTGTCATCTCATGGGACCTTGGAAATGTGCCTTTTCTGTGGCTTTCCCTACCTTATAGAACACCCTCCCCTGCAGTGATTCAGCAAGCCCCAACCCTTGTAGCTTTTCAGAAGGCCATCAAGAAGGCCTGACCTTTTACTGAGACAATGGGATGGGACAGGACAGGACAGGATAGGATGGAAAGAATGGAATGTGGTTAATTGTAGCTTATTGTGGGCATTCTAAAGAGATGATCAAGGCACAAGGTTTTTGTTTGATCTTTTTACTGTTTTATTGTTTTATGGTTGTTTTATAGTTACTAGTTTTAGTGTTGTGAGTTGCCCAGAGTTGGGCAAGATGGAAGACCATATAAATCTTTTAAATAAATAAATAACAGTAGTTGCCAAATTGTGACTACATTTTTAATGAGATTATTTCTGAGAAAAACATATGCACTTTCAAATTTCCTTTTTTTTATAGAAAATCTAGGTAAAATAAAATACATTTAAAAATATTGTAAGGCTATTTGATGATTGTAATGAAAATTCCTCTCCGTATTTTAAAGGCAAAATATAGTTATAATTAAAGCCTCTTGTTTATGACAGCATTCAATCAATCTCAAACATATACAAGATAGTATTGCATTGGCCAAAATGTGAAGATCCCAAATATTGCCTTGCAAGAATGTCTTTTCCGCTTTTTGTATAGCGTATGTGGAATTAATTAATCTTGTTTCCTTTCAATTCTAATAGAAATCCTAATATATTTAAAGTTCACATAATGGTAGTTTATCTACGAGCCAAGCATTTAACAAGATACTTAAGGCTGTAGTCCAGCTCAATATGAATCCTGATCCGAACGCAGTACGTTAGGTGGCTTTTAATTCACCTGAAACAGGACATAACTAATTCATCCAGCTTCTAAATCAGAATTCTAATATATGAGGATCCCAAAAGTCAGGCCCCATAGGCTAATCACAATATTACTGTGCTTAGGAATGTTTAAAAGTCATGCATGAAACAAGTAAGAATGTATTTAGAAGTAAATATAATGTTATCATAGTTTATACAATCAAGTGTCTATGAGATCTGACTTTTAGAATCCCATATATAATTCAAGTATAAAACAATCATTTTGGGGCCCTGCCCTTAACTTAGTAAACAGTAACTGGTCTGTCTTCAATGAATGATCCTTGCAATTATCATCTTAATCATTATGACTTGGGTGGATGATGAATAATAGAGATATAACAGCCCTTTTCTTTATGCAAAGGACTGTGATATGCTTAGTGACCCATTACTGTGAACAGATTTCTTTCTGAATTTCTCCTATTTTCACACAAGATTGGCACTTAGTCAAATTGAACTGGGAAAGGATTGCTGGGAATGTGGTGGAAAAGCTGTGAAGAAGCATGTGCTATGCTCAAAAAACATAGAAACCCACTGCACTGATTTCTGTGCAGTATATCATCCCATTACAATAGTTTATCTTTCCTATATGTTTTGTTCCATTTTGGTGAAGAATAAAAAGATTATGGACCCTAATAATCAAAATTTCTAAAGCATAAGTTGGAAATAGATGCACTAATTTCTTCCACTAAATTCTTTGCAAATGCTATTTCATGCTAAAACCACCTTTAGGGTTTTTTCCACTTTATGTTAGATAATGAAAATTCTAGTTTTTTAAATTCACCATTAATTTTGAAAAGAAACAAAATTAGTCTCTTTCCATTGGACAAGGCATGTCAACTTCCAAACTGTTAGATTTCGCTATGAAGCAGGTGATAATTTTGTCCTAATTTTGACTATCTCCATTGAAATAGACTAAATCCTTGATTGATGGCCATAATGCTAGTGGCTGTTTAGTCATTATAAGAGTAAAGCTAGAAACCAGCATTGCACCTGACACGACTGACTATAAGCAAGTAAGCAATGTGAAATCAGGACTATGTAAACTGAGCACTTAAACACATAAAGATCTATAGATACTTATTTCAAATTTACAGATTTCAACAGGCAATTGTAAACTAACTAACATATTATTTTCTTATCATAGCAGTTGCATATCCATATTAATGTTATCCAGCAATCTGGGCTCAATATGGAAAAAGTATTTCTGTATGTAAAACTCACACTACAACTGTCAGCAACTTTTTAAGGAAGCTGCATTTTTCTGGGACTCTAAGGAAAGAGTATTTGATTTAAGAATGCACCAATAGCTATACCATGCATATTCTGAATCCTGCTTTCCACTTTGAATATGGATTGGATTTGTAGTCCTAATACAGTGGTTTACTTTTAATTCTACAATGAATGGCAACAATGGCTGACCTTTTTGGGCTCAGAAGCTAAATAGGGTCAATCCTCCTTGGTATTTGACATCAGACTACTAAATACCATGTCTGCAGAATACACTGGGAAGTAGAACTACCTGAAAAAGCTTCTGAATTGTTACCAAAAAATTACGTAAGCATGTCCTGTAAGTCAAAATATACTTTAAAACTTTAGAACTTGTAACTACACATGTGTGGAAAAAAGCAAAACTACCTACTTTTTAAAATTTTTACTAAATCACTGTGCAGTATAATTCAAAATGATTACTCTATTGTTTTGTTTCTTGCTTGTTTTGTTTCTAAATATAAACCATCAATGCTAAAATACACAAGAGGTAAGACAAGGAAAGGAACTAAAGTAATCAGAACATTACCTGACTTGTTTCTATCATGTTCAATGGGACTATGTGCATTTCCTATGTAAGGACTAAAGGGCTGGCTACTGAAAAGATTATCACACTGTAGGCTGTGGCAGAGTTTCTCCAAGAAGCGTAGAACAAAAGATGCACTATTCACAGAAGGAAGATTGATGGCATGTTTCTCCTCATCAAAAGAGGCTGTCAGTAAAAAGATTTTTAAAAATATCAATATTATTACATACAATGAAATATCACCAGTGCCTAACAGAAGCTATCTCCCTTTTAATGAATCCTAGGAATAAAAAGAAGGCAGCAGTTTTTGTACTTTTTCTCTACAAGAGGTTTAGGACCATTTGCAGTATCTCTATGCTAATCAATGTGCATTTGTTTTGCCAAGTTTAAAAAGCACATTTTTAAAAGCTATTAATTTTCAAGAATGCAAAGAGTTCATAGAGCTCCTCCCTATCTTTCTGAAAATATACATTCCTTTGGGCTATTGGGAATGATTAAGAGCACCAGCTCATTTCTACAGCCCTATCTGCAAATCTGAAGCTATTTGTTTTATATTTGGGGATGGATGGGCAATTGGTTCCCAGCCTGGAAAAGCACAATGACCAAGACTGAGAACTCTTGTTCCACTGTCATGATATTAAACGTTAATTTGAAATCAATGTGTCTTTTAGAAGATTCAATTTAATAATGCTAGATATAAGGTGTGATAGCTTAATTAACCACAGAAAACTGTCTCATCTGGCATTAATATAATGTAATAAAGTACGGCAGCATTTTTTAAAATCACAGAATTATAAACAGGCATCCAAATGACTGCTTTTGCTAGAAACAAAGTGACAAGGAGCAATTCTAATTTAGAACTAGAGAAATATTGACACCAAAAGGCAGACAGCAATTATACCTATGTAGAATACTGACTTTTCCAAAACAGCATTCAGCTAAGATACAGTCAGGTCCAGAAATATTTGGACATTGACACAATTCTAACATCTTTGGCTCTATACACCACCACAATGGAGTTGGAATGAAACAAACACAATGTGCTTTAACT
>JANHZT010002867.1:116539-127184 GCA_032468215.1 Stegonotus admiraltiensis | reverse complement strand
AGGCTATTGCTTAACGCATTGTAAGCCGCCCTGAGTCTCCGGAGAAGGGCGGCATATAAATAAAATAAAATAAAAAATTTCTTGAATAACATATATAAATTTCTTAAAATTTTACTTGAGAAAAGGAAATTAACACTATCTCAATAGCCAAGCTAATAATTTCATTAAAATCTGTTATACAGACATCCAGAATAGCCCATCCCTATTTCCTGATATCTTTTCTTTAATCCTCCCCCCTCCCCCAATAGAATTTAGCAAGTCTATTTTGTAGATTTAGTGAGATGCATTTGCTCTTTTGTGTGCGTGTGTGTGAACATCTCAAAAACGTCTTGAAAACTTTAGCAGATTTCCAGTAAATTACTGATAACTCTTTTCTGGTTTGATAGTTATATATCTCCTTTAAGCATTGAAGCATCAACCTGCTTCATCTGAAAGCCCAGTACATCTTCTGCAACCTTCTCATTACTTGTCACATTTATATACACATTCAGATTAATTTTAAATTTATACAGAATATCTTGTTCTTCTTTCATTACATCCTAACCTAAACTGTCCATCTATCCATCATTTTCTGACAATTTCAAAGACCTTCTGTCATAAATTTTTTATAGTTTTCTATCAAGCAACTCATTGCTAGAATATTTCCTTCCAGTTTTTTTATCCTCTAGTTCCCTCTAGTATCCAACTGTTAAAGACCCATTATCTTGTTTTGACTAATGAAAAGGCAAACAATACGACATTCTCACAGCAAAAAATCTTCCAAAGATTTAAAATTGTAATTTCAAGACCATCTGAACCTTTAATCTATTATTCAGGTTTCTGAAATCCATATTCTAAGCACACTTTTGCTGTTTAATACAGAAAGTAATATTTTTTCAAAAACTTTTAAAACCGTATTTAAAAATTCTTTCTCTAAGGAGAAGGTAACAACCTAGCAAATACAGAATAAGTTGCTGTACTGAAAGATCTTAATTTTTCTAAACGATTTGAAAAAATCACAAATCCACAGTATTAAGGCTTGGTTGAGTTTAATGTCCCTAAAAAAACCGGCATTGATGCCTGAGCAAAGATGGTTCCACTCTCATCTTCTCAACTCCCAATCATTCAACCCATAAGATAATGTAAAACAGGAATTCCTCCAGTTTACCCTTGAGGAGCAACTGTACAGGGTCTTATGGGTTCCCTGAAGATCTCCTCTTATTCCAGAGAGATAGATAGTGATGGCTTGGATTCTGCATAAAGCTGTCTTCTCCATCATAAATCTGTCCCACTACTAAAACACATAGTTTGCCATAGCTTTCAACTAGAAGTCCAAACCATCCCATTTTCAAAGAGCCTAAAAATATGGCTGTTCAGAAAAGCATCTGTGATATTTGAAAACACATTAGGGCCTTTCTGCTTATATTTTTTTTTATTTTTATAAATTTTATATATTTATTATATGTTATTACTTGAAAGATACTCGAACATATAAGTGAAATAAATAAATAAATAAATAAAATAAATAAATAAATAACATTGCCTTATTTATATCTGCATTACATATTACTCCAGCAGCAGTGTAAGTAGCAATATTTCCTTTTACATTTAAATAATCAAAAATCATAAAAAGACCATGGATGGATTCAAGCCATAGATTAATGGAAGGACTGGCTCTTTTTTAAGTTAAGGGTGCAAGAGTCAGAGTTTCTTTTACAACCATATAAAGAAAGTATATAAATGTTCCCAAATGTTGAAAAAATTAATCTCACTGAGAAAGCCCTGAAAATGGAAATTATTATATCATTCCTAGCCTATCAGGCCCCTGCCTTTCTCATATGAAACATTTTAGGCAAATTATTTGCTTGAAGAGATATCTGGGTTACGATTCAGCAAAATGTTGCCATCTCAATGCCTTCATTAGTGATCAGGATTGTGAAATGCTAACCAGAAAAAGGGGTCTTGATGGCTGCACAATTATGCAATTGTTAGATTAACATATTTAATGGGTTATTGCATTTCTTGTTCTTTAGAATTCAGCATAGCTAGGCTTCTGTAGGAAAAATAGAGACAGATGCTATTTAGAAAATCGCTTCAAAAATAAGAAACAAAAAAGCAAGAGATAAACAGTAATATTGTCCCAATGAGATAAACAGCAAATAAAAGCAAGAGAAATATAATCAATATAGTGACTCTAAAACTATATGTATAATCAGCGTAGTTGATAATCATAGCCCTTAAACATGTGTCTAACCAAGTGCAAAAAGCTATTTGCTGTACAATGCGTTGTGCAGTAGGTTATGTCAGCTTATCTAACTTTGTATATTACAGTAACTCATGATTACAAATTTCTAAGACAGATTTTTACCACTTACGTGTACCCGGAGTGTCAATCTTCCTATTTGATTATAGTAAGAAGGGGGTGGTGATGATTATCTTCTTTTGATTCTTTGCCCATGCAGATATATATATAGCATGGCTATATATTAATTCTAGTACTAGAACTAGTGTGACTTCCAGTATCATTGCTGGGACAGAGAAGTTGTAGTCACGTCCTACTTGTGGTTGTCTCTATTAACATATAGCAGTACGATGCTCAGCGGTGGGTTGCTACTGGTTTGCCCCAGATCAGGCGAATCAGTAGCGGCGGTGGGAGGCTCCACCCACCCACCCAGACGCTTCTGCACAGAAGTGTCGCGTGCACGCACAACCTTGTGCATTTCCACGAGCGAACCAGTAGTGATGGGATTGGAAATACACTACTGAGTCGGTGCTGTCATTACTAGCTTATGTATTATTTTATGCATTGAAACGTCTATAATCAAGCTTGATCCTTGTGCAACTTTTTATATGACTCAACTTTCCCTCCCAAATTATCTGAAACCTGAAAAAAAATATTCCATGAGATTTAAGCAATCTTCCCTAGAAATCACTTGGGTAAGAAAACTCACACAGTCTTATACAAGGGTGTCCTAACGTACTACAAGATTTTGGCATTTTTGTTCAAATCTTCATGAGAATTGATTATTTTTGTGAAATTTTAGCACTTTAAAAAAACTATATTTTTGTTATTGGTTCTAATTTAATTCTAGGGAGCTCTAAACACCGTTGTGGGTGAAATATTACTAACTGCACAACGTTGATTATTTGTACCATGACTTTGGGATTGTCAAGCTTCAGTTCATAGATCAATTTTTATTTAACATCCCCCCATCCCAAAAGAAAAAGGGGAGGAGGGGAGACTGAACTGTTGTTGGACCTAGCTATATATTGCTTCCTTAAAATGGTATCTCCAGCTGAATAAGGTTTAATAATAATGCATGGACTACATTTTCAAATTGAGAAGCAGCAGATAGAAAAATATGTTTTCCATTGTTTTCTCTATAAACCTTGCTTATTCCAAAATTTGGACATTTCTGCATTTCAGGATTTAAAAAAAAACAGCCTTGTTTTGTCAAGTGGAGGAAATTTTAATGCAGTCTACCTTACATACCTGTCATTCTGTTTTAAAAGTTGTACAAATAGTCTTCAGGCCTTTTCTCTTTCTTCTCTGTGATTTCCATATCTGACACCCCCAGAGAACTGCTGAGAAACTATTATTTTCAATATCTCACAGGGCCATGGAACTATAATACCTGAAGCCCTCTATTAAGTTTAGATTCCCAGCTGCTCACGGGTACTGCTGCTAACTGGCACAGCTCATGGACACTGGAGGGGGCTCAACAAATGGCTTTTTGCTGAGGTTCCCTACAATTTTATAAGCTACCCTTATTATTTGCAACTCAGTGCTCAGAAAAATGTGAATCACAGAACATCTCATTATTCTCATCAGAAACTTGTATAGAGGTCAGACAGCCACAGTACAAACAGAATATGGTAAAAAACACTGACTCCATTTTGGCAAAGGAATAAGATAAAACTGTATACTCACTAAGGTGAAGACATTGCCTTGATAGCTGAAAATGCAAAGGTTCTGCAAACCCTTGTAATAAAAATCAAGACATACAGTGAAAAATGGATCTAAAATTAAATATAAGGATGAACAAACTAATGACAAGAATAACCAGTCTTAGAAGTGAAAATGAAGATATTGCAGAGGTGGAAAATTTCTGCCTTTTAGGATCAACCATCAACAGTAAAAGAACAACCAATCATGAACCAATCAAGCACTACAGACTAGCACTTGGTACAGCAGCCATGAAAGCCTTGAAAAAGATATTCAAATGCATGATGTATCTGTACAAATAACAGAATTGTGTAAGCCATGGTATTCCCTGTGACAGTGAGTGTTACACTCTTATGGAAGTGAAAGTTGGACTTTGAAGAAACAAATAGGAAGAATATTGACACTGTTGATCTTTGGTGTTCGAGAAGAATCCAGAGAATACCATATTTAGACAAGAAAACAAACCAATGGATCATATGTGATTCAGCAAAAATTCTCACAGGAGGCAGAAATGGCCAAGCTCAGATTATCTTACATTATGCAAGGGTCTAGCTCCCTGAAGAAAGTTCTAATGCTGGGAAAGTTTGAAGGAAAGAGAAGAAGAGGATGACCAACAGTGGTGAAGAGACTCAGTTACAATAGGTGTGCCTTGGAAGACCTGAAGGACCCAGTTAGGGAGAGATCATAATGGAGGAATGATCACACTGTCAGGGTGATCCCGAAGAGTCTACAACATCTTCATAGCACACAATCAATATTATTTGCAGCAGTAGATAAAAATAAGACCTCTTGTCATGCTCAATTCCTGGTAATATGTTGACTCTGCACAAAATGGATGTGATTTTCTGTGGCCTTTTTCTGGTCCTCCCACCAGTAGATAAAATGTCTTATTTTTTTCACTTAAAGCTTTTAGTTTTAGGGGGGAAACAGCATTACATTCTTTGGATTATGTGTTGTTCAATTATACTGAGATTAGCAGATTATGCTGTCTGTGTCTCTTTAAAATAGAATGGATGACAGATCATATGAATGATAATTTGTCATAATCTGCATATCTTCATAAATCAAAGGTGTTTTTTGTCTCATAAGTGTTGATGCAAATTATGTTACTTTTTTATTTTATTTGAAATTGAACCAGACTACCTCAATCACATAGCATAATATACAAGTTATTTACATACGCCTGGCAAGAACAACTTAGGTGGTTTTGTACATAAACTGTTTTGCTACAGTATTTTCAAACTATAGCACTGTGAAAAAATATTTGCCTTGCGTTACAGATGTAGCTATCCTTTTTATCTTCTTATGAGTTTCATGTGTCTCATTTACACTAAAACTTGTACCTAGCGAATTACTGTGGCTGTGGACCTTCTCCCTTTTCTTGTAGCAATTAATTGATTTTCTGTTCTTACGTGTTAATAGTATATGTTCAAATGCATTTTAATCACTGTTTTTGAAAGACTAATCTTTGATTTTGTCTATTCCCTTCTATTTTTCTGGGAAAGTTCAGTATATTTTCTTTCTTCTTTTTTTTTTGAAAAATATTTTTTTATTTTTTTCCCATACATAAACATAAAATATATCTTTTAAGAACGAAGTCTTGATACGGTCATAGATAGGTACAATTGCTTACATTCCTTTAACAAGCTCTATTCCCAATTTTCCCTGTTACATCTTTTAAAATTAAAAATCAAGACAAATTTTTTTAACACAAATTCTATCATCTTAATCTAAACCATTCTATTGTATGACCAAAAACCTTAATTTCCAAATAAACTCTACTCATTTTTTAATATCCAATTATAAATCAAAATTCTATCTAGCTTAATTCCCTCCCTTACATCTTTTAACATTAAAATCAAAAACACAGATTTTGAAAAATATTCTAACATCTTACCTTACTAAGGTAAGGTAGTACTTACTAGTATTTACCTTACTATTTTATCACCACAGATCTTAGTTCCCAAATAATGTACAGCTCTATTTTTATTTCAATTTATAAATTAAAATTCTATCAATATTCCTTAATCTCTAGGCCTATTTCATCAAATCTTTAAATCTTAAACTTTAACAATTACACTTAATTTTCCCAACAAATTGGGAAAAGAATTGTGCAGGAGGAAAGAAGAAAGAACAAGGTGCTTCGAAGCTGGGTGAGTGACACTAACCCTGGCAGGAAACAACACTTGAATATGGACTTTTACCAATAAGACCCCCAGCTTTAAATAGCGGCTGTAGATTTGTGGGGCATGAAGACCTGGCAAAGTAATAAGAGGAGACAAAGACACATTAAGGAATCTGCCTTAGTACAGGCTGACTTGGAAGAATTGATTATTAATATACTAGAAAACTGGGTTTTTCTTTAAATTGGAATTGATTTGATCCTTGGAAAAAGAAAAAAGCGATAATTATGGATTTAACACCTTTAAAAGTTAAAAGAAGAGAGACAATTGGATGGTTACATAATGGTTACAAAATGGAGATTGCTGTGACTAAGCGAAAGTGTGGATTGTAGAGATTCACCTTCTGTTTGAAAAAGAAATATTCTGACTTGCTATTTATTTTGGATTACCTTGAAAATAACTATGGACTTTTGGATTTTGGAGATTCCTATTCTGCCTTTGGGCAATTTGATATAGGAAGAAGAAATATAATGGAACTACTAAAATTGAAACTAACTGGTGCAGGAACAAAAGATGTGGTGCAGGAACAAAAGAAGGGAAGCTGATGGATTTTATATGGAACAGAAGTTACAGAATTAAAATGACAATTTGTGATATTTGGAAAAGAAAATATAAACTAAATAATATTTGGAAAAGAAAAGAAAACTTTAAAAAGTATTTTCAATTTAGTTGCATTTAGCTATTTGTATGCTACCCCAAATTTTGAAACCTTGGATCTTATCAATCAAATGTCTTACATTTACACATTGAAAAAAGGTTATAAAATATGTATTTTAAAATGATACAACTAATTTGGTTATCAATTTTGGTTACCAATGATACTGATCATAGTAATAACATCTCACTAATCAGATATTGTAGGAAGGAGACCCATATTAGTTTATAATAGCCAAAACTCAGAAGGAGTCTGGTGGCAATGTTTCCAACTAATATATTTTATTAAAAATCAGCTTTCGTAAGCTGCAGCTCACCAGCTAAAATCCTCTTTTGCCCAATTCACAGCTACCAGGTATTAAATATCTTTCTTCATAAAAGTAAAGAAATTCATGCAGCAAGTCATTTATCATTAGATGATTTATAGTCATATTGAACATGAAGATTGACTATTCTTTTATTTTATTTAAGATATCTAATTTTAAGCAAGGAAAAATGAGCACTAAGCTATTTCAATTCCTTTGTTTCAGTTCCTAAGATACATTCACTTCTAATTAGATCCAGAAGTGATTTTTTTTTTGTATTGCTGCATAATGCAATGTCTTGAAACCTGTTTCCATTTTTTGAATTTACGTTGTACACATATACTGTGTGATAATAATAATAAGAAGAAGAAGAAGAAGACGACGACGACGACGAAGAAGAAGAAGAAGAAGAAGAAGAAGGAGCAGCATAATTCATGGCATGTAATGGAATAATATTCTTCTGCAGTCTCTTATACTGACTAATAAGGAGACTAATCAAAACCAAAGGCAGTCTTTTCTTCAAGGGTGTGCACAAATCCCTGCCAGAATCTTTTGTTCCCTGTTTTCTGAATGGGATGCAGAACTAGATTTTAAATTTTAGCAAGTGTGAAACAAATAGAATAGATGTGATGTTAAATTTCTAGAACTGAATCAAAACCAACTGGTATATAGGTTAGGCATAACCCAATATTTATTTACAATTATTTAAATGGTGGAAGCCTAATGGTGGAAAAATATTTTGTTAAACATTGAAATAGAAGACAAGCAAGTTAAAAGATTGTATATAAAATGGGCAAAAAATATTTCAGATATAATACAGAGTTGCTCCAGTGGAATATAGTACATGAAGAAAGGGTTGAAATTTATATTGAATTATAATTTTAAAGGTAATTTTTATAAAATTATATATTGTCGGTACATGACACTGAATAAAATGTCAAAAATATGTCAGGGAATTTCAAATATTTATTGAAAATGTACTCCAAGCTGACGGAACTGAGATGATTATTTCTATCTTGACACAAAGCTAGAAAATATTGGGACCAAGTATGTATTTTGATGCAGAAGATTTTAAAAAGTTAATATACAATTGAAATCAGGGGCCTTTCTTTTGGGCTTAGTGGACATACAAATGGAAACATCTTACGGAACTTTGTTTTTATAAATTATATAACAACAGCAAGACATTTATATGCTCAAAGATGGAAGGATTTACAAATACCTACAATGGATGTATGAATGGTGAAGCTGGTAGAATTGGAGGAGATGGTGAAATTGAAAGCTTGATGAAAGAAAAGACTTTAACAAATTTTATTTCTACTTGAAAACCATTTTTGAAATTTTTGCCAGAAATTGAATGAAAAGTTGATTAGAATTATGTGGGATTATGGAAACAATGTAGATGAATATCAGTATTTGAATAAGAGTTGCATCTACCATGTTTTCCCGAAAATAAGACCCTGTCTTATATTTTTTTGAATCCTGAAATAAGTGCTTGGCCTTATTGCCATGCGCTCAAAAGCCCGATTGGGCTTATTATAAGGGGATGTCTTATTTTAGGGAAAACAGGGTATTTTTTTAACTTATAGCCGTACTAAAAAAGTTTGTTTTTTAGTTTGTTTATCTTTTAACTTTGTATTTTTTAATCAAATATGTATACCGTAGATAGGAAAACATTTAAAAGAAAAGTGTTCATTTGGTAGCAAAAAATATATAAACATCTTTCTTGTTCTTCATTGTTGTTATTGTTGATTATGTACACAACATATTTTTATTTAATTATTCATGTTAATTAAATATTTATGTACGTATGAGATGTAAACAATTTAGAATTAATAGTTTTTATATATTTTAGGGGATATGAATTTCTCAGAACTTTGCAAATTTACATGAGATCACAACTTGCTTTTATGGTATAATGTTGACTGCTGAAATTATTACAATAATTTCAAAGTGAAGCATGCATTTAATGTATCATACCAGATAATTGATAATGTGAATACCCTTGAAAGCCTTCTATGCTCCTTTCAGATAAATAGAAATCCCAATGGAAGAATTATTTTGGCTAGAATATTCATTTGACTTTAGTTGTTTACTTTCCAAATAGGTTGAAAAAATGCACAAAATTTGAAGCTCAAAACAATTTTGAAAGCTTAAAGAATTCATTATTCAAAATATTTTGCACATTGTATGAGTGGGCTTGCACAACATAAGGGATAATTGTCACCTTTCCTCTGACTATTGCAAAAATCCATGAGGCTGACAGGACTATATGGTTATGTAAGTTGAAGTAGTTGCAGTTGTTTATGTATAAGATGAGTGAGATGTTCTGATTTACAGTAAAAGCTGTATGCGGATAAGAATGTTGAGTCTTGTTTAATTTTTTACCTCCACTCAATATCTGCATTTCTTCAGTTTAGCTCAAACAAAAAACAAACAATTGTTTCTTTCAAAGTACAGGTTTAAACAAAAATATTTAGATTATAAGCCTTTTAGGACAACCCAGAGCCTGGGAAAAAAGCAAAACATGGAATCTTGTATTTGTGTTTTTCCCCCTGTTTAGAAAACCAGAAAAAGGAATCCAGTATCTGATCGACAGAGGTTTTGTGCCGGATACGCCTGTTGGAGTTGCCCATTTCCTTTTACAGAGAAAAGGTCTCAGCAGACAAATGATTGGAGAGTTCCTGGGAAATCGACAAAAGCAATTTAACAGAGATGTTTTAGAGTAAGTAACTTATATGAAACTCTTGTTACCCATTTAAGTATGTGCTACATTAAAAGAAAAAAGCTGATGCTCTGAGTGTCTTGTGTTTCAGCCAAAAGTAATTCTTCTTCTTTTATTTTTAAATCTCCCAGAATCACTTACTCAGTGAGATTAGCAGCAGTTTATAAATGTATATAAATTTTATTAATAAAATAAATAAAATCAAGGTGAAGAAATTGTTCCATTTACTATCTCATCCATGCATGCCTCTCAGCAGGACTAATGCAGATACAGGTATAGAAAGAGTTTATTTTCTTTGCTGTTTGATTATTCCTTACAAGTTTTATTAGTTTATTGAAATAAAAAAAAATAAAAGAAAAATGAAAGTAATGGGAAAGTAGAGGAGGAAAAAGAGAAGAGGAAGAAGTGTAGGATAAAATGGGAAAGGAAAAAAAATTTTGACTCCAACTCAACATAGAAAAAGGTAATAACATAAAACTTCAACTTTTTATTTTCACATAGTAATATATACTAGCCATTTCTATAAGAACAAACCGATCTAATCAGGAAAACCCAAATCAAAGTTTCATTTTTTTCTGTCTCAAGCACAAAATAATTGGAACGTGGTTTCCAATTAAAAACAGTTAGTTGTATTCTTTTCTTTAATTAAAGCATCTCTGCTAATCCCATCAGCCTTTGCAGCCAAATTTATGATTGTTTAATTAGAATTAGAATTAGAATTAATTTTATTTGTATACCGCCCTTCTCCCAAAGGACCCAGGGCGGTGAACAGCCAAAATAAAACACAAAAAATACAAAAGTTAAAACAGTTAAAATGAATTAAATATTGGCCAAGAATTTAAAAATCACCAAA
>JANHZT010002867.1:82007-110335 GCA_032468215.1 Stegonotus admiraltiensis | reverse complement strand
GCATGCAAGCCGCCCTTCTCCGGAGACTCAGGGCGGCTTACAATGTGTTAAGCAATATTTCCCTTTTAACTGTCATCTCTATTTTATAATTCACAACTGTTTTATTTTCCTATATTTCAACAATATGGGGTGTTTCAGTTCTTTATTTTGTAGATATTCTAAGTTATTCTCTTTCACAATAGTCATTTCCTCTTTTGGACATACATAAAAATAAACTTCAGTACTGACATTGTAGTTGCTCGTTTTCCGGCTCCATTCTTTGAATATGTCCTGAAGTACTTCAAATGTCACATCATTTTCTATCATTTTGTCCCAGTACTGACAAAAGACAAAAGGCAAGCCTGTCTTAATCCAAACATTATTATCTTTTTATAAATAACTCAAGGTGGCAAATATACATAATGCTGCTTCTTTTTCCGATTTTCCCTACAACAATCCTGAGAGGAGAGTTGGCTGACAGAGAGTGACTGGCCCAAAGTTACCCAGTTGGCTTTGAAAGCTAAGGCAGAAATAGAACTCACAATTTCCTGGCACCTTAACCACTAGACCAGATTGCCTTTTTTTTCCTTTTATGCCTGGAATCTTTAGTCCCCTTTAGTGTCCAGTTTCTGAAATCATAAAATTTTGGATTACTGTTATGACTTAAAGTAGACTAAACAATTTATTTCCCACAAAGGTGCTCTTTATTTATATAATTATATCTAACATCCTGTAGAAAAAATTCTAATATTACAAATTTGTCTGTACCCTTAATTCATTTATAACTTTATTGGATTAAAGTCTTATTTAGCTTTTTGATATTTATTTCACTTTCTTTAAACTCATAGGTTTATAGCTAAGTTTTCTTTTATTCTGGAATGAAGGCAAATTTACCATGTGACTTCGCAAGCTTGTCATTTTGAAGATCACTATTAGCCTTAAAGGTAAAGGGATGTGGTGGCTCAGTGGCTAATATGCTGAGCTTGACGATCGAAAGGTTGGCAGTTCAGCAGTTTGAATCCCTAGTGCTGCGTAACAGGGTGAGCGCCCATTACTTGTCCCAGCTTCTGCCAACCTAGCAGTTCGAAAGCACCTAAAAAATGCAAGTAGAAAAATAGGGACCACCTTTGGTGGGAAGGTAACAGCATTCTGTGCACCTTTGGCATTTAGTCATGCTGGCCACATGACCACAGAGACGTCTTTGGACAGCGCTGGCTCTTCGGCTTTGAAACGAAGATGAGCACCGCCCCATAGAGTCGGGAACGATTAGCACATATGTGCGAGGGGAACCTTTACCTTTATTATCCTTAAGATGGTTAATTAGTTCAAAATTATTAGAAATTGTGATTAGCAAGCCAAGCGTCCTGCAGTCTCCTTTTGAGGAATAGCTGTCGGGAGTTCCATGGGACAAGTCTACTCACTGGTCTTTTGTTGTAACTGCAATGTTGTTTCTGCTCATTCAGAGATGTCCTAGCTTGCCATTTGTCACCTGAAAGTCTGACTTTTTAAAAAAAAATGTTTAATTTAAAATAAATAATCAAGAAGTTGATAAAGCTTCAATCAGTTGCATGTTCTTTTTTTCCCCCCTAGAATGCCTCTGGCCTTACTTGGACCTCACAGGCTTTCCTACAATATAAAATTGATAGTTGATTTTACCCCTGTGCTTTGTTTAGAAGTATGTCTAGCTGCACAAGGGGGGAAAAAGCAAGAATCTGAATCAGTAGAAAATCTTCTGAGGATTTATATAGGTGAAGGGAGTGAATCTCTCCAGTTTATCTTCTGGTAAATTGGTGGTTTGTAATCACAACAAGCAACCACTTCAGGAAAACAAACTGATCCTAAAATACCAGGTGGCCACAAGCAGTTCCCTACCCCTGCTTTAGAGTGGATTAATTGGCATGTGTGTGTTTTACTAACAGGGCTGTAGAAGAAAAATATATCTTACAGCCTTTATGTAGTAGTTTCTTTGTTTTTTGTTATTTGTGCAGCATTTATGCCATAAGAAACCAAGTTACAAAAATAAAACCAGCTTATAAACAGAACAAAACAGACAACATAGGTACAAGGACATGTTTGCTTATCCTTAAGATCATGTTTGCCATCTGCAGCGTGAAGTACTTTCTCTCTAGCAAATCTGTCTGTAGCCCAAACACATTATCCTTACCTCACTGTTAAGCAACATGGTGGTGAATGTGTGGATAATTCTATAGTCATAGTGTCTGTAAACTACTATGCTAATATTGGTACTTACATATTCCAGATTATTTGTTTATATGAGCAGTGTGCAATAATTATGCAATAATTATGCAATAATTTATAGAAGAAATATTGTCAATGTTTGTGGTTGAGGCTCAGTACAGTAATCAAGGCTACTATTAAACTATACAGCTGCAAATGGGTATTCAACAGTAGTAGTCATCAAGTATTGTTCATTTAGTATTTTCGCATTCCATAAACTATACTAATTATAACTATCCATACGTGTTGCAGAAAGAAATATACATTAAATTAAGTAATCAGAGTATGAAGAATTATTTTATGAAGTTATCTGTCTCTCATAATGAGTCATGATGGCTCTGTGCCAAATAGATCTAGATAGGACTTTGTTAATATCATAGAATATATGATATTATTATTGAAATGGCCAGAGGAATAGAGAAGTTTAAGGGTGTCTTTTTTGGTCTAAACTTTTTAAAAATCATGTCAATAGAAATTAGCAATTTTATTTCAACATTCCAGTATTTTATACTGATGTGACAGTATTCTGGAAATAACAAAATAGAAACAAGCTTGGGGGCTGCAGACTAGTCATTTCTGTGGAGTCCTTGGTGCTGTTTGAGCTTGGTCATTTTCTTGCAGATGTTTCATTACCAAACTAATATCATAAACAACATCTACATACCATTCAAAAGAGACAATCAAAAAGCTAGAACACTTTCTCACCAGCAATCAACATGAGCAGAGAGTAACATCAAGATTAACATTAAACCAACAATCAAAAAGCAAACAACACTCCAATCAAAGAACTACCAAATCAGATGAACAAACTGGGTTGGTAGTTGATAGTTTACCCCGTTGGCTGAGTAAACAACAGCTCAATCTAGGAACCACCAAGACCATTCCCACCAACACTGACAGGGAAAGCCACTTGTATATATAAAATGAGAGCAAACCCCATTATATACTAGCACTGATGTTCCTTATCTAGTTTGGTAATGAATGTCTGCAAGAAAACAATCAGAAACCACTAAGGACTCCGCTGTTCACCCCTGATTTACAAATATTTTCTTCTATCATATGGTACTTATTTCTGTTTTATATCATTTCTGGGACAGAATGAAATGATCATGTTTATTGGACCCTAAATAATAACTACTTTTAAAAGGAATCAGTTGAGAGGGGGCTGTTGTCTCCATATTTTCTTCATGTTTTTGCAAAGGCTCAGATTACTAGACAAGATGTACCATTAGTCTTAAATAAACAGGTTTTTATGTTCTTACAGTTGTTGATTGCTATAGCTTCACAGTCAATAATTATGTGTGAATGGAACACCTCATTTGCCTATTTCTGTTTAACAATGGAAATGTTACCATATCAATGAGCTTTAAGCCCTTTTTTTCCCATTGCAAAATGGCTGTTTGTAGTATGGTATAGAGAAATCCAGACTTTAATTGGCATAATGGTAGTATTAGCAGCCAGGACCTGCTTTGTGGGTGATATTCCAGACGTACGTATGTATGTATGTATGTATGTATGTATGTATGTATGTTATGTGCCGCCCATCTCTTCTACAAGGTGACTAGCAGTATCCAATCTTTGGTTTGGGGTTATATGAAAGATAATATAATGAAAGTGCAAAGATGGCACATGTATTAATCAGCAATAATCACAATCACTTTTCCAGGTGTAGATGATGGTGAAGATATTCCACGAGAGATGCTCATTGGGATTTATGAGAGAATCCGAAAACGGGAACTCAAGACCAATGAGGATCATGTGTCACAGGTCCAAAAGGTTGAAAAACTCATAGTAGGGAAAAAGCCGGTAAGTTTCTTCTATGGATAATATTATGCATAAAGTTAGACTGGATTGTCTCAGAATGTTGCCAGAATATTCCAGGACAATGAGAGTCTTCTAGAAAATCATAGTATGTTTATAATCATAAAGAAAAAAATTGAAGAAAATTGAATAATTTTGTACTGGTAGCGTAGTACAATACTTTTACACATAGCAGGATTTGGATTTCTGACTTTTGAAAGAACAATTGGGTCTGAATGGGACAGCTCAAAGTCCAGATTTATAAAAAAAAGAGCAAGAGTAAGCTTTAGAATTGTGTGCTTCTTTCTCCTCTGGCTTGCCTTTGATGGATGCTTTCACTTCGACTTCAGATTTGATTGTTGATAAAGTGCTGTCAAGTTGGTGTCTTATTAATGACATAGAGATATTTTTTCTAGGATTATCCGATTGTACCCCGGCCTTTTAAATCTTAGTTAAATTTCCCCCAGTTAATCTATATAGTGATTTTAAATCAGCTTGTTTCAACAAACCATAGTTAACATTAACTAGCCTTTGTCTGGTTTCTGAAGATACTATGTCAAGTTGCAGTTATTCTAAAATATTATATTGTTGCATTTCCTGTGCATGGGAACAGGGAGAAAGATTAGAGAGGAATTAATGAGGGAAGCACAGAGTGAGGGTCGTGGTTTCTCTTTGAAAATCTACCTGGCAAAATGAAAAGAATGGTTCTTTTTCATTATATTCATTGAAATTCAAAATGCAGCACCAATGTAAAAAGTATGCCCCCCCATCCTAGAAAAATGGTCTAGCCTGGGGGTGTCAAATACACGTCGTTATGGTGACATCACATGACATATCGGGACTTTTTCCCCTTCGCTAAACCGGGCATGGGCATGGCCAGTATGTGACTCATCCGGCCCATGGACCAGGAGTTTGACAGCCCTGGTCTAGCCTGTCTTCAGGGAATTTCTGGATGATATAGCTGGTGCTTCTGTTGAAGCTCTTTGGAATTAATTATATCAGGAAAGATAAGTAATATAAATGTATATGTTTGAAATGGTTAGAACTGTCTCCTGCTATCACTTAATTGTCCATGGAGCTTATATGACTATACCAGCTGGCATCAAGCAAGTAAGCTTTCAGAATAAGAGTTGGAAGGGACCTTGGAGGTTTTCTAGTCCAAACCTAAGGGAATCCTATAGCAGGGAACCCTATACCATTTCAGACAAGTGATTGTCCAATCTCTTCTAAAAACTTCCAGTGTTGGAACAACCATAACTTCTGGAGACAAGTCTGATTAATTGTTCTAACTGTCAGGAAATTTCTCCTTAGTTCTAGGTTGGTCTTTTCCTTGATTAGTTTCCATCCATTGCTTCTTGTCCTACCCTCAGGTGCTTTGGAGAATAGATTGACCCCCTCTTTGTGGTAGCCCCTTAGATATTGAAACACTGCTATCATGTCATCCCTAGTCCTTCTTTTTATTAAACCAGTCATACCCAATTCCTGCAACAGTTTTTCACATATTTTAGCCTTTAGTCCCCTAATCATCTTCGTTGCTCTTCTCTGCACTCTTTCTAGAAACATCCTGCATGCAAATCTATGCTATGTATTTTGCTTTGAGAGTATATAATTGGTCCTCTGCAATAACGGCTACTCCTCTGAGTTGAAACTCTCTCTATTATCTTTTTAAGTTTTCTTTTTGAAATTCCATTCTGTTCCACTACAAAATAGTTTTAGGTCTTCTACGTGTAGGAAACAAAAGCAATAAAAATTATTTCTACCTCATTAAATAAACTTTACCTGAGCAACACAAAGATACTAATAACAAGAAATTTGCCCTGTGTTTTTGGAATGGAAGAAAGCTTTAAAGAAATGTCCATGTTTGTCTATCTTTGGTATATCTCAGATGAACAAGCAGCTCATCATGTATTAGGATACCATTTTTTTTCAAGCCAAGATGATTCTGCAAAGATGCTATTGCCATAAATACTAAAAATGCCACTTCAAAAGTAGAACAAATAAAAACATTGCAAATATACAAAGTTGTATAATTCAAGTTTTCAATTATTTCATATTTCTAACAGTCTTTAGATGATGATTTGTACAATCTCTATAATCAATCTTATAGAAACATTTATTTTATATACACTTAATCATAATCAGACTGAAATATTTGCTTGATAAGGTACAATATTGTGTTTTTCTGAAGTTTAATTATATTTTTTGTGTCTTTTACCATAGATTGGATCTCTACATCATGGGCTTGGTTGTGTAAGTGTTTGCTTTCATATTTTTATATTCAGTAAGCAGATCTCACCATAATTTTAGAAAATTGACCTTTATAAACTTGAATATTATATACTTATTTGGTACAGTATTCTAGTTAGTACATTGAAAAAACTGAATCACTAATCTAATAAAATATTTCTATTATACAAATGGAGTTGATTAGTGTTTTCTATAAAGGATTCAGTTCAAGAAAGGGAAAAATAAATTACAAGAATTATTTGCAAGGAGCAGCCTTATAAATTTCAGGGAAATCAGTTATAATATGTTGCATTTCTGTTTCTGATTTATAGGTTCTGTCTCTCCCACATCGGCGACTAGTTTGTTACTGTAGGCTTTTTGAAGTTCCAGATCCAAATAAACCTCAGAAGCTTGGATTACACCAGCGAGAAATATTTTTATTTAATGATCTTCTTGTGGTATGTGTCACATAATTTATATTATTTTATTATAAGGAAGAACTACTATTAAGCAAGAAACCTTTCCATCGCCCTGGTGGATAAGGTACAAATGTACAACTAAATTGGATCTCAGAGTTCCCACCTATAATCTAGCAGACCAGAGCTGTATACATCAAGCCCTTAATTTATATTTAAATTTTACCTATTAAATGGAGGGACAAGAAAGGGTCTTATTTTTTTTGAACCCTGAAATAAGCGCTTGGCCTTATTGTCATGCGCTCAAAAGCCCAAGTGGGCTTATTATCAGGGGATTCTTATTTTGGGGGAAACAGGGTATTAAAAGCAATATGTATATTAGTGAGTTAACCTTGTCCTCACACACTTAACATGATGCACATTCATCAATGGTACAAGAGCATTAATCTCCCACAAAAAGGAATTAATTGAGTATTATGGGTTTAATTAATTATATTTTGCTTTCTTATGAGAGAAAATGGTATACATTGGTATATATCAAGATTCTCGAACACTCCATTCTTTTATTAAAGTTTTACTACAATTTGAAACAATAATATACGTACAAGGCTAATAGGATCCTAGAAATTTTTGCCATTTAAAAATGACCTAATTCTATGCATTCTTAGTGGTATTATAACTGTTGTTATTGCTAAAGACTTGCCTAACCAGCTGTATTCTAGAAAGAATCTTTTCTAACTCTTTCCTTGATTATATAAGTATGGCATTGAGACAGAATTAATATTTAGAATGCTTGCTGATGTGCAGTCCCCAAATGTGATCTATATCATTTAAGACCATAACGTTATGTGTTACAAAGTAAAGCTAAACTGCTCATATTTTAGTTAGATAATATGGTGCTTTGTTTTTATTTATTTGTCTGTTAATATTTTTAGGTCACTAAAATTTTTCAAAAGAAGAAAAATTCAGTCACATATAGTTTTCGACAGTCCTTTACCCTCTATGGAATGCAAGTTCTCCTTTTTGAGAATCAGTGTAAGTCCATTTATCTGATTTGAAAACTCATTGTAAATCATTTTAAGAATGAATGTATCTTTTAGCTACATTTTTCTAACTTCCAAGATGGCCATAAGTAAAACATGAGAAATGAGAAGAAACTATAGTAAAGAAGAAGTAACAAAAGGAATAGAGAAAAATAATGTATGTGTTTTTATAATGGGATCTTAGCTCATCATGGAAATGGAAATGATTCACATATATATTGAAAATGTGATAAATGCAACATCTTTATCTCATTATGGAAATAATTGGCTGCTCTGGCTTCCAAAATTAACATTTGGAATTTATACAGTAATCCATAGTATCTTTTCCAGATGGTAAATCACAGCACAGTTAGAAAAAATACATACACTATAAGCTATGTTAAATGGTATTTAAACTTAAAAACTAACTACTTTCCTTAATCCAGAATAATTCTGGAACTGAGTTATAGATCAGCCATCAGCAATTTCATAAGAATATGAAAATTAACAGAGAAGCATTGTTAAAAAAACTAAGTTTATTAAGAGATTTGGATTATACTTGGATTATACAGAAAGAATGAATTTGAAACAATAATCCTGAACACTTAAGTTAAAATTTATTGTCATTTGATCCATTCCAAAGCAGAGTCATTTATATTGTACAGAAATCAATTTAAATTGATTGTATCCATTGCAATTTATCAGTCCAGTGAAAGATCTGAAGTTAGATTTTAACGACACATTCTCCTTTGGTTGCCTCTCTGATATAAAGCCATAATAATCAGGACAAAATAACCTGTTTTTGCATACGTGCTGATGAGATATGTAGTGCCAATCAACAAAACAGTTATTAACTATACAAAATTGATAAGGTTTCCCATCTCCTGTAATTTGGGATACTTAGCATAGGCTGCCATCTCTCTCTCTCTGTCTTCTGCTATTCTTCTTTTTAGGAGAAGGCATGTCTGCAAATATCACATGAACATTTTAGCCATAAATTTGATTGGTAATTTCTTATAGCTATTGTTCTAGAAACTTGCAAAATTCACAACAGCAATTTGGATCTGTTTATTTTCAAATATAATTTTCTTTTCATTCCCAAACTTTCAGGTCCAAAATTATTGTGCATTTCTGTTTCTCTTGTTTAGGATTCAGATATTGTTTCTTTTAAAATCATATTGCAATTACATTTTATTGGATACAATTCTTGTTTGTTTGTTTGTTTGATTGATTGATGAGTCATCAAAGTATTGTGAATACTTAGTGACCACATAGATAATTTTTCTGCATGATGATCTGTCCCTAATCTGGTCCTTCAGCTAATGGTACACTCATTGCTACTGTAATTGAGTTTATCCACCTTGCTTCTGGTTGTTCTCTTCTTCCATTTTTTTCCACTTTTCTCACCATTAGAGCCTTCTCCAGAGAGCTGGATCTTTGGGGATATAAATCATGGCAGTTGAATACACATAGTCCTCAACTTACAACAGTTCATTTAGTGACTGTTCGAAGTTACAACGGCACTGAAAATAGTGACTGATGACAATTTTTCACAACTGCTTTACATCCCTATGGTCATGTGATCAAAATTAAAACGCTTGGCAACTGAGTCATATTTATGACAATGGCGTGCCTTGGGGTCATGTGATCATCTGCAACCTTCTGAAGCAAAGCCAATGGGGAAGCCAGATTTACTTAACAACCCTGTTATTAACTTAATAATCCACTTAACAACTGTGGCAAGAAAGGTTGTAAAATGGAGCAAAACTCATTTAACAATGGTCTTGCTTAGTGACAGAAATTTTGGGCTCAATTGTGGTCATAAGTCAAAGCAGAAGGTAGCCACAATTATTTTTACACACACACATACAGAGACACGGTGTACAAAAGTCCGATCCTAAAAAAAGATTCCATAGAAAATGTATTATAAATTATATTAAATGGGTATTAAATGTTTAAATAAAACATATTGTATTTAAATAAAACATACTGTGATTGACCTATAGGGCCTGACTTTTGATACAGGCCGTTTATTGGGCCACCCAACTCAAACAGCACAGTACATACAATAAACGGGGGCGGGGGGGACTCAGCATTTAAAAGCAACTGAACACATTAATTAAACAACCAAAAGGTTACTCCACTTAATTTGACCCCAAATGCCTGGGAATATCTACGGTATTATTCAAGAGGCAGCTGCAAAGAGTCCTATTAAGCCCATTTTCTGTACAGATACTGGGTTTAGCAATAATTATGACCTCAAATAATGATTGTAACTCATGGTGGTCATTAAGTGGGTTACCATATGATCTTGCCTGATTTTACATCTTTTTTACCTGTGGTCATTAAACGGGTCCATTTTCTTCAATGGGCATTTTTTTTCCAGAAATTGGAAATAAATGCCAGAAACTGGTTAAAAAAAAAACCGCCAAAATTCATGTCTATGTGACCACAGGAAGCTGCAGCTAACCATAAATGCAAAACAGTTGTTAAGTGCCCAGAATGGTCACATGACCATGGGGGTTTGCCACCATAGGAGCTTTGGAACTGGGTCGTAAGTAGCTCTGGGGAGATCTGTCATAACTTCACTCAGTGACTGGTCATTAAGCAAATACTACCTATAAATGGCATTGTGAATGCAACTAATTGGGGTTTAACTAATGTTTGGCATTGTAAAACGTCTTCTACCCTGTTTCCCTGAAAATAAGACAAACCCTGATAAAAAGCCCAATCGGCCTTTTGAGCACATGCACTAAAATAAGTTGCCCCCTGAAAATAAGCCCTCCCTGAAAATATTTAACTGTGCAGCCATTCCTGCCATTTCCTCTGGTTAGGATTAGGGTTAGGGAGACAGAGCTGGAAGTCAAACAAGATGGCAAGAAGAGCCCCATCTTGCTTCTACGTGCTCCAAAATAATAACATCTCCCTGAAAATAAAGCCAAGCACTTATTTCAGGGTTCAAAAAAAATAAGACAGGGTCTTATTTTCAGGGAAACACGGTAGAAACCAAAAAACAATTATCAGTCCAATGCCAAAGCCATGTCTTCAAGTTCCTAAGTACAGCAAATTTTGCTTGTTGGATTAGATAATTTCCTTGTGACCATTCAATGTCTCTTGAATATATTAGTTTTTGATACGATCACTACACAGACATTGCTTGTAGTTCCATCTGTCTGTACCCCAAGTGTAGGATATCCTTATGCTGATTTTCCTGAAGACTTTTTAAGTTAACATTCTGAAAATATGAAAACAATATTGAAAGCATTGCCGTAGGAGGAATTAACACAGACTGGAAAATTTGCTAAAATTATGCTCTCCAGGTGCTGAATGCTAAATTCCTAGTGTGAGAAATGGTGATTTAGTTTGCTAGAAATGTACAGAACAGTGTATGAAGATCTTTGAAGGTCTTCTTTAGAAAAGAATAGGAAAATAGAGTGTACATGCAGTAAGAGAAATCTTTGGTATATTGAAATATTTTTATACATGGAGCTGTGGAGAAATAATGAAATGAAATTAATACAAATGGGGTATTTTGTTTTTGTTTTTTGCTACCTCTTAGATTATCCAAATGGCATACGACTGACATCAGCTGTTCCAGGAGCAGATATCAAAGTTTTAATAAATTTCAATGCTCCAAATCCCCAGGACAGAAAGAAATTTACAGATGATCTGAGGGAATCTGTTGCAGAAGTACAAGAAATGGAAAAACACAGAATAGAGTGTAAGTACAAAGGTAGATACAGTAGAGTACCTATAATTAATTGTATATTACATGAAACACTCTTTCCAAGTGCTTTGCACAGTTCTAATAGAAATACATATATAAATACATCCAAGCATATCATGTACATACATTTATATAAAGCTCTATATCGCACAAAGCTTGAATATTTGCAAAACCATTTATCTAGAGTTGTGCATCCCTATCCAGAAAGTTATGTTAGGATTAGTGTGCTTAGGCTCTATCTATTAAAATATCATTTTGTATGACCCAGAAGGCATGACTTCTGTGTTGTGCTGCTGCTATAAGAAATAGCCTTCTCTCTGAGGCTGAAGAGACTCAACTCTGCAGGCCTTAAAGAAAGCCTTGAAGACTCAGCTGTTTCAATACGTGGTGAGTCTTTACGTCTGCCAGCCATTGACTTTGAATTGTGAAGGGTCCTTGGTTTTCTCTAAGCTTGGTTGTTTCATTGCCCACAGTAGGTAACATCATCAGTAAACGTCTGCAAGAAAACAACCAAGCTCAGAGAGCACCAAGGACCCCTCATTTCAACCCTGAGCTACAAATATTCTTCTTTATTGGTACGGTACTATGAGTTGTGTTTTGTAAATAGTTGTGTAGTACTACCTCCCCAGTACTACTTCCCTAGGTACACCTGTTTGAAATGGAAGATGACATTTTTAGCACATAGAATATTCCCCTACATTGAACTGAGTGGGTATTTCTCTCACCATACAGAAGTCCTGTCCATGTATAACACAATTGATGAATTGCAGTGCAGTATTTGTCCCAAGTTTTAAAATTGTTTCTTTTCCAATTGTATTTATTTATTAAATTTATATTTGCCTTACTTCCAGGAAGAAATGGTAGCGTATCTAGTACAGTAGTCTCTTTCCCAACTCCTCCCCAGGTGTAAATTGGGCTGAGAAAGAGTGATGAGACCAATGCAGCTCCAATGCACTACATAAATTGTTACTATCATACATAAGTATCATAAAATGAAGACACAAAATAAAAGGTATAATTGACAGATAAACAGTAAGCATGTCCATGATGCAGGGGAGATAGGTAGGCAGGCAGACAGACAGACAAGAGACACAATTTTTATTTTGGGGGAGTTATAGAATCTATATTGAGTGATAACAATAGCACAGCATTTAGAAGTTCCACTTGCTTGTGTGGCCAAAATAATGCACTTCTGACCTACTGGAATACATTACACATAAGGTTTTGATTCATCATAGAACTCTCTTTTACCTTTTTTCAGCTGAATTAGAAAAGCAGAAAGGTGTAGTGCGACCAAACATGTCTCAGTGCTCTAGCCTGAAAAAAGAGTCTGGCAATGGAACGTTGAACCGGGCCTGCCTGGATGACAGCTATGCCACAGGGGAAGGCCTCAAAAGGAGCGCTCTTAGCAGCTCCCTTAGAGATCTTTCTGAAGCCGGTAAGCTTGGCATTTCTTCTCTCTTAGAGTAATTTTGGCATATTAGAAGAATTTGTCTGTCAACATGGAAGTCTAGAAATCAATCTGGGAAAAACTATGTACTAATTTTTTCTATTTTTCCTTTGCATTTGAAAATATTAGATTGATATAGGTGGTCTTTGTATACCTATTTTTAAAGAGGAACAAAAAGAAATGTATATTTTATATTACAATTATTAAATAATAATACATTTTTTACAAGGAATAATTAGTTTTGCTTTATATCTTTGCTTTCTTCTGTTTATTAATGTCATTAGAAAAAAAAATACACCCAAATCACTGTGTACTGGCTGCTGCTTATGCTTTTTGTGGTTGATTGTATCCGTGTAGAATACTGATGAATGAAATTGAGTGAAGCCCTGCTAAATTCTATAGAGAAATACAGATCAGACATACCTGTGTGATTGATGCTACTTAATTGTATTGCTCAGAAAACAGATTCTAGATTTTGCCAAATGTGGCTTATGTATATATTGTCCTGCTATTTACCAGTATGATGGTGGGGAACCATCATGGCAAAGTAGTTACTCCAGTTTTGCACTACTGCTTTGTGGCTTAAAATGAATTGTGATAGCAGTTTAACATATATTGAAATATATATATGTTACGTGCCCGGTTTTGGATTATATACATTTTCTATGTATGCAGGAATGAGATAACCTCTATTATTATGTTTGGAAATCAGTGGTGTATTTTGCATGTCAAGCAGGACATTTCAGCCATGCGTGCATAATATTAGACACAGAAATGATTCCTACTGTTGCTACTAGTATTGCTCTGCATTTTAACATCATGCACATCATCCTAAATTAAATATATCAGTTATAAATATATGATTTAATTAATATTTTTCCTATTTCTTGTTTTCATTACTATATAAAGTAACATGCAGCTCTCTTTTAAATATTGGATGTTCATTTTACGGATGTTCTGAATTTAATGTACGATGAAAGGCATACAATCAATATTCTGTCTATCAATCTTAAGTATGCAGTATGAATCATTACATGCAAACATTTATTTGCTCATCAGAATATACGCATATGTATTTTCTATCTTTGCAGGTTATATTCTGTTTCATAGTTTTTTATTCACTTTAAACAACTTAGAGGGCAATTCGGTGACCTTTAAATATATTAGTTTCACTGAAAGAGATTTACTAAGTCTTTTAAAGGTACTTGTATGATTTGGATGGAATCTCAGTAATTGTTATGTAGTTTCATGTAAGAATGGTTTCATGTTTTGCTTTTGCTTTTCACATGAGAATGGCAACATTCATTTTTAGAAACAGGAATATTACTGTTGTACTGATTATCTGAGAGGATTAATATATTTCATCTAATAAGGAGCTTTTCAGTTTCTTATTTCAGACATTATCATGTAGACAGTTTCATCCTGCCTCTTTACAATAATCAAATTGAAATTTTAATGATCACAAAATAGTTAATATGCCTAAAGCATGTGCCATCTGCTAGCATAGGCAATACTGATAATTGTTCTCCAAAACCAAACATGGATATCAGGACGAAGGGCTTAAATGATGCACATATTAACATTTGCTAAACTTTAATATTTTTCAGTTTAATATTATGGAACTTTTATGTTTGGACTTGTGCAGTTCAGTTAAACACAGATGGAGTCATTTGGGGGTGTTAAACATAGATTATTTCAGTTGTTATCAAAGAGAATCAGATCTTTTCTGTAATAATAAAATGGCTTTTGTAATTACAGGAATGAGTTCAAGCATAAAAATTGTTAGGAAATTTCATTGTTGCTGTTTTGAATAAGATAATTAAAATAATGAAATAAATTGTGATGTAGATTGGTAAATGATTAAAAGCTTAAGATACAATCCAGTCTCTAGTTGGATCAGTTTCATTCTTGGAAGCTTAATAGAGAAAGTGTGAATTACATCTAAGACAAAGGATTTTTGTATATAGAGATTTTAGAGAAAAGTTGTCCAAAATTATTCCCAAATGGTGATTATGCTAGGGATTTCAGTCCTAGCCCTACTCGTTTTCATTTACATTCGTTTTCTGAGTTTATATACCTTTAATCTGTTTACACCATCCCACCTCCAACAGTTGGCATGGTCTTCCTTTCTTCCCAGCACCTTGTTTGCAAGCTGTATCTTCTAGAAAGCTTGAAGGCTTTGAGTGGCAAGGGTTGAATAGGGATTGTGAATATAAAGGCAGGCAAATATCACAATTTCTTCTTCTTGGGTCCACCTAGGGGAAGTCACTTGGTCAAGTCAGGTGAGAAAGGCTTCTGGAGTGTAAGTCAAAAGCTAGAAGCCCTGATTGTCTGAATCAGAGATGTGTCAGCCTTGCAAAGTAGTTCAGATGAGAAGCACATCCAAGAATACCAGCTCTATCTTTGTATATCGGAAAGTAGCCCTCCTGTCCCTAACTTTTTACTTTCTCCAAAACTAGGGAGGATCCCTTTTGCCACTCCTGTCCCTTTGGACTCAAATTTCATTTATCAGATGACTAGGCTGAGACTCTTCCTCCTGTCTCCCAAGATCATTCCCACATATATTATTACAATTCTCACTCTCAGAGAGAGGAGAGAGAGAGAGAGAGAGAGAGAAGGAGATTGCCATCACATCCTTCTTCCATTGTATGAGCTATGGCTTCTAGCAGCAGCCTGAGTGCTGAGAAACTCAGAAGAAGCAACAGCAGCTCCAGTAATAACTTCAAGGGGAAGATAGAAATGAAGCCACAATAAGGCTTCCAGGACTGGAGTTTGATTTTCCAAATCAACAAATACACACTATTGCTATTTCATGTTTATTTTAGGAAATTATAATAGCATGCAGTACACAAATTATAGTAACTTTATCATATTTTAACTTCTCAACATGTAGGGTGTTCTGGTATATTTAAATCCAAATGCTTTGAGCACTTAAGTTAGGTATTCTGAGTATTCTCCAGTAAACATGGCCCCTAAACCCCATTATAATGTATGGAAGTGGGTATATAAAATCAATAATGTATTGATTGCTTGTTCTTTAGGCTGAGAAATATATATATGTATACAAAGTGCATCTTTTCAGTTGTCATATTCCTTAATATCAGGTGATGTCATATTGGAGCAAGTAGTTACTAACATTGACATGAAGTAGAGTTATGGGTATTAATTTCCCTATAACCATGATGGCGAACCTATGGCACGTGTGCCACAGGTGGCACACAGAGCCATATCGGTTGGCTCACGAGCTCAGCTCCAGTGCACATGAGTGTGCCGGGCAGCTGATTTTCGGGTCTTCTGGGCCCACCGGAAGTCAGGAAATGGGCCATTTCCGGTTTTCGGGGTGGGTAGGGAAGGCCGTTTTTGCCCTCCTCAGACTCCTAGAAAGGCTATGGAGCCTGGGGACAGCGAAAAACGGGCTTACCGGGCCCACTGGGCCATTGCATGCCAAAAACAGGGAGACCACGGGGGGACACACACGTGTGGGGGGCACATAGAATTATGGGTGTGGGCACACACACACAACTCCCCATGCTCCCCCCACTTTTGGCACGTGATGGCAAACAGGTTAGCCATCACTGGCCTATAATATCCAGTTTAAGTATCTTTTTTAAATCTGGAAAAAGGATTAGAAACACTGGATCACAGAAGGTAGCCAACTGTGCCAAAATATCAGTTTTGGCACTTATTCCAGAGGTGGGCTGCTGCTGGTTTGGACCAGTTCGCCTGAACCAGTTGTTCTGATTCTGCGTGGTTAGGAGAACCGGCAAAACCACGCAGCTGGCCCCCACCCGATTTTGGGGCCGTTTTCTGCTGTTTTCAGGCCATTTTCGGGCCATTTTCAAGCTGTTTTTCTGGCTGTTTTCAGGCCGTTTTTCCGGCCAAAATCTGCCCCAAAACCAGCCCGAAAATGGCCAAAAAACCAGTCCCTTTTTCTGACCATTTTCAGGCCATTTTTCAAGCTGTTTTCCAGCCAAAATCTTCTGGAAAAATGGCTTGAAAAGGGTCCAAAAAAGCTGGCTGCGAGAGGAAGAGAAGCCAGGTGAGCCGGACCCAGACAGGTCCCATGTCCCCTCGTCCCAGAAGCAGCAACATTGCACTCTTCCCCCTCTGCTAGCCCCCTTCTTCACACAGGATCACCCAGCAATGGAGACAGAGAGGGAAAAGGGGATGGCGTTTCTGTGTGTTCCCATTTCTGTGTGATACTCTCCCCTCAATGCTAGCAGCCGCCGATGCCCCCTTATCTCTCTCCATCTCCGCTGCTGTGTAATCCTGAGCTAGCAGAGAGGGGAGAGTGCAAGGTTTCTGCTTCTGGGATGAGGGAACCCATGAAACATCTGCGTCCAGCTTACCCGGCTTCTTTTCCTCTCACGGCCAGCTTTCCCAGTCTAGCTTGACACAGTCTCTCTCTCTCTCACACACACACACGCACACACACACACACACACACACAAACAGGTTGGATCTTTCTTTCTCTCCCCCCCCCCACTGGAGACCCTTGGATTTCCTCCCCAACCCTGCCTGTCCCAAACAGTTACCACCCACACAAGTGATGTAGAGTTGTCCACGCCCACTCAGTCACATGACCCCACCCCCGCCCACCCAGCCAGTCATTAGGACAGAGAATCGGTTGTTAAAAAAATTGGAGCCCACTACAGACTTATTCTGCTACAAGAGAGGTAGATACACACGCGTATCAAATCTTAAATTTAAATGCAGAAACTACTACAGCGTATTTGACAGATGATCATCTAGTGTCTTTTTGGAGCCCTCCAGTTGTTTAAAGACAACTTAATTATCAGTTTCTGCAGTTGATGTATTGTGATAATAGTCAACCTGCACAAGGATATATGTCATGAAAATTCTTTGACTCACAGTAATTGCTAAATTGCTAGTAAAATTATGATTCGTTTTATATTTTTGTTATTTAGGGTAACTCCCCAAAATACTTATGAAATAAAGTTTATGTAGAAGAAAACTTAAAAACATTGAATTTGCATGGAATATGTTAATTTTTCTGAAATGTCCTCTTCTTTACCAAAATCTTGCTTTGCTGAGTGAGATAGAAGGCATATAATTTAATATATAAATAAATAATTTTAACAATATCAAGATGGCTTTTTCAATGGCACTTTCGATATACTGATTGCATTTAACAATAAAAATGTAAGATTTTTAAAATAGACATTAGAAATAAATTGCTTCACCTAGGAGTTGGATTTGATAGTAAGAGTACCTTTTATGAAACTGTTGAGGTATATCACACAGAATCATCTGATCTTCTGCTTTCTATTGCATAATATGTTTAATGTTTTATTTGTTCTTTGCCAATCACATTAACTGTTTCTGAGGCTTCTCAGGACAAAGGAATAATGAGAATTCCTTTTGGTTTTCCATCATAGTATAAGCTTTTTGTCTGTTATAGTAATAAGTAATATCCCCAATACCATAGATGTACTTTTAGGTTACAAGCATCATATCTCTCCTTTCTGACTCCATTTTTCTTGCTTGCACTTGTGACCCAGAACATCACTATCCATGCACAAGAGGGCAAACCTGAAGTGACCATGTAGTTTGCTGAATTACCCAAAGGAAACATTAGACAGGGAATAAAAAAACCCTAATGAAAACTGCATAAAGAAGAGAATACAATTGATTAATGTTTGCCAATGTTGGCAACATTAAAATGACTTCAACTCCCAGAATTCTAAGGAAACTGGAAAAGGAGGGCTATGGGAGATAGATGCTAAAAGGATAGCAACTTTCCTTTTTGCATCAGTCACTTTCTGATTGATACTAAGAACTTATTTTAAAATGTCTTCAACAGACATTGCTTTAAAATAAAGGAATAAATCAAGGAGTTCATGGAACTGGGATTGAGAACAGTGTTTACAGACATCCTCATAAAAATTGCAAATCCCAACAACCTCCAAATATCACAGTGAGGAGTGAGCACGGCTAGTGGCACAGAATGCTGAACAATAATTGGAAGTGAGGTTGGACCATAGAAAAAAGTGACTAAAAATCCTGAAGCTTCTATTTTGCAACATTTTATTCTACATTCTCAGTTGAATCTCATTAGTAGATCAGTAGATTCAATAAAGAGTTGAAAAATCTTTGCACAACTTACACTGAGACCATAAAAATTAATTTTTAATACGTGAGTGATCTCTGTGAGATTAATCAATTTTTCCATCATCATACTTTTATCATGCCTTTATATTGTTTACCACATTGGTTATCATATAAAAACTGAATCATTAATAGAAACTGAAACAGGCCACCTTTAAATATTTCAGAACTAACATAGAAGTATTAGTTTGGACTGAGATTTTTTATCTTAGACATTTTTTTAAATTAATCCTAAAATGTATGAAAGTGCATTCAGTAATTCAGTTATATTGTAAACTGGCCAAGGCTCTGCATCAGTGGCATGCAGTGGCATAAAATTTTAATAAATAAAATAAACTGATTTAGGACAGCATGTAACTTCATTCAGACTTTTATCATATAGTACTAACTTTAAGACTTGTATGGGCTATGAAATAGGTCTTATAGTAACTATAATTCTAAAATGGAGATTTTCTAAGGAAACATGCCTTTCAAACATGCCTGTTTGAAAGAAACCCAACTTGACAAATATTTTAACAGGATTGTGCAAATCCTTTAAAAGAGATGCTTTGTAACGTGATTGTGCCTAAAAAGCATGATTCCTAGATTCATAAAGGCAGCTCTATCTTTTTCACATGCCTGCTTCTTCCCTTTACCTATTACTTCAGTTCCCAGAAAAAGAAATATCTGCTTTAATTATCTGAAGAAGAAATTTTCATTGTACACGCTGCCATGTGATATAAAGCAGTTCTTTGAAAGGCTTTGCACATTTGTAAGTAAAAATACGATGAATACCAGACTGTCCTTTTTAAAAAAAAAAAATTGAAAACACATTACACAGAATAATATGGTATAGCTTATTATTGTGGAAAGTAACATTTGAGTGACAGATTTTTATTTTAAACCAATATTTTTTACTGGCTAATGATAAATTATATTCACCATATTTATATCATATTCTGTATAAATAATAAAGGGTTTTGCATAGTGTCTTAGACCTTAGAATCTTACACTTTTTTTCTGTTGAAACTTTTCTTCTGTATCATTGAACTAGCATATACTCACTATGCATCAATTTCATTCTCGTGGAATTCACTCTGACTTTTTTAAAGTAAGAAGTAGAATGCTTCCTTCTTGTCCCTTTGAGCTTGACTTTCTATATTTTGTTAACTGCTACATATAGAAGCAGATATTATACATCCATCTTTACATTATTGTTTGGCTGCTAGACAATAACCATTGTAATGCTCAGAATTATCATAAAGTCATTAATTAATTGCCCTCATCCCCTTTTATCTAAGTCTTCATTCACATTTAATAAGGCAGGACTTCTTAAGACAGAAAGTATCTTTCCTCTTGAGAGCAAAACAAGAAATATCGAACATTACTACCTGAACAACACTTTGGGGCTTTTGTTTATTTCCATGCTGTTTTCCACAGTTGGCACATTCCCAAATCTAATATTTAACTTGGGTCTTCTTCCTCCTTTCAATTTAAATTTAGAGCCACTCTGAGTCATTGAGAGTTGGATGGCATGCAAGTTGAATAAATTATCATTATTATGGCATAATGTTACATTTCATATAAAGTAAAATTACCATAGAGGTGTCCTGGAATCTGTTTTTTTTTTCAAGGGTGAGTGGGTTCCCATATGCTAGGAATGGGCACCCAACACATTTTTAGTGTGAAGTATCTGATCTCAGCACCCATCTTTAAAAAACATTGTAAATCCATGTAAATGTATAAGCATTGCACAGTGAACAAACAAATCTTGAACATAACATTGGATTAATTATCTTTGTATGTAAAATTAAATTTAGTTTCCTTGTCATGATTATATGAAATCTATTATCTTTCACATAATTATCATGTAATAGTAGCAAATCTATAAGTCAAAATGCAGTTGCCATACTTGAAGTCCTTGAGTATGACTAAAAACATTTAAATAGATTTTGAAAAATGCATAACCATTATTTTTTTAAAAATTAAATCCAATCCAGTGTGGCCATTTTATATAAACATTTTACAGGATAACACACACACATAGACAGACAATTGTTCATATGTATAATTATGAATATATATTAAGTTGTCCATAGATCTCCACAAAAATACATATAAGACAAATTTATAATGAAACTAGTGCCTTTAACTTCTATTTTTTTCATTATAAATCATGAGCTATGTTCAGACTTGGTCATATTTAAAGTATGTATCATTGAAATCCATGGAACATAAAATTATTGATGATTAAATTAAATACCACTCCATAAGTCTGGATTCAGCCACATTAAAATAGAAATTTCCTCATCGACTTCCAGGCAGTATAAATTATATTGTTACCTGAGCACAAGGCCCACTGAAAAACAGAGAAATTGCTTTTGAGTCAGTGTGCGTAGAGTTTAATTTTAACTGTGTAGTTCTATAACTATTCCTGAGCTATCACAACATGCAAAATTAATCTTCAGGCTGCCAGAAAAACGTCCTGCAATGCATTAGGGAAAGTGGCTATTGATTCCCCAGGTCTTGTCTTGGTCTCTAATCTATGGTATTGCATGTCCTGGGCAGGCAAGCGTGGGCGTCGCAGCAGTGCAGGATCGCTAGACAGCAATATGGAAGTAAGTAGGAAGTTACTGATGTCTAGCTGGATGTGATGTGCATTTCAAACCTTTATTTTATATACATATTTTGCTCTTTTTTTCTTCTAACATACAATCTGCCTGCCTCAAATAAAATGCATGCCAAGGCTTTATAGTTTTAGCCTTTAAAAACCAACACTACTTCTGGTCTGTTTAGATCATGCATCATTTTTTTATTTCAGCTGCTGTTCTCCCCTTCTGTTCCTGCAAGCATGACTAAATGAATACGATGTGCCCTTTTGCCACTGTCACTCTGGTCCCTGTGTAAAGGCCCGATGATTCTTTGTTACACAGTGCACTTATTGTGCTGTTTGTTATTTAATGCAAAGTATTGAATTCATGCTTAGTCATTCACATTGCTTACTTTCTGGTTAAATTGTGAAATGTATGCAGTCGTGACATCATGGAATTGCATAGATAGGGCATGGGAAAAGAAAACATATAAAACAGGTGAATTCAATGTGGATTTCATGAGATTTCATTCATCTTCAAACCATTTATCTACTGTTCATGTCTTTGAATTCAGCCTGCAAATTTGTGTGTGTGCGTGTGCGTGTGCGTGTGTATGTATGTATGTATGTATGTACGTTAAAACTGAATAGAGTGCAGTCCACATATAGCACACAAAGCATCTGCAGTTAGTTGTCTGTAAAGAAAACAAAAGCATCCAGAGACTAACAAGAAAGTTGGATAGCTAAAAGATAAATAGTTGAAAATACTAGGCAGCACATCAGCCTGCAAAAAGATAGAAGCAATCCACTTGCAAGAAAATATTTATTTTCTACATTACAAAGAGGAACAGTCTATTTTAATTATAATCTATTGAAAATTTTATCATGAAATCTGACTACTAATAGTGTGTAACTGCCTTCAGGTTAATTCAACATAACTGTATATATTTCTGTCCTTGAAGAGAAAAATAAATAACATGACTATATTTTAATAGGGTAAAGAATGTAAAGCAAAATCAAAGATTTTGTGGTAACTGATTACTCTTTATTATTTAATAATTTCAGGGTTCTTTATTTTAAGAAAGCCACCAGTATTTGTTAATGGATCATACTTAGTATTTCCCACTTACAACTTGAAAAAAGAAATTGGCAGAAAAAGAAAGAGATCCTGCAGTTCATAAAGCTATTTCTCCATATGAGCTTTTAAAGAAAACATGATGGTCACTGTGAACTTTTTCTTTTACACATATTTTTAAGATTTTTTTTAATTTTTATTTTCTATTAATTTCTTTTTAGGGGTCCATCATTAGCAGTCCTCATATGCGCCGAAGAGCTACATCAACCCGAGAGTGTCCATCTCGCCCTCACCAGACTATGCCTAATTCTTCCTCACTACTAGGGTCCTTATTTGGTAGTAAGCGAGGAAAGCCTTCCCAAGGCCATTTAACATCCGGCCCACCACCGCCGCCTCAGCACCCTCCCATAATGTCACACCCGCAGCACTCTCAACATCCTCCTGCCATGCACCACCCGGGTCCGGCTGAAGGGCAGACCCAGGCACAAGTGCACAGCCATCACTCTCAGTACTGCCATATGCAGAACCCACCTCCTTATCACCATCACCATCACTATCATCCGCCCCAGCACATCCAGCATCCGCACCAGTACCATCATGGGCCACACTCGCAGCATGTAGCTCATGCCCAGCATTCGTACCTGCCACATTCCCACACCCCATATTCCCACGCTCCCCATCCTCCCTTGCCCCCTCCTCATTTGGCACATCCTTCCCATGCTTCCCATCACCATGCACAGCCAGTAGCCCCTTCTACTTCAGCCAGCACGAAGCCCAAGCATAGCGGCATCAGCACAATAGTCTAGAAGCCAGCCAGCCACCCAGCCACAGCTGTAGCTCTAGGCCTAGATGTAAAGGCACTTACAGGAAACAGAAGCAGCCTATAATTCTGGTTATTTTTTTAATTTATTTTAAAAGATCCAAACCAGAAGCAACTTAATTGACTCCTTTGCCTTAAGGATTCAATGGATCAATGCATATTAACCTCACAGTGCTGGTCTTACAGTTCGGTGGTGACCTTTTCCCTCCTTTTTCTCTAGTAGCCTTGAAAATATGCTGCTTGCTGAAAATGTTAAGCTACCTTTTTTCATCCGCATGACCATTTTTAACAAGTAATAAAAACATAACTTACTCAAAATAAAAGGAAAACTATGAAATAAAATTAATGTGGCATTCTTGCTCTTTAATTTACAATGGGCAAAAAAAGTAGACCTCATATGGTTGATGAAAATACGTAAGTAAACTCTATGTAATATAAATATATAAATATAGACATATAGATATATATATACAGAAAGAGAGAGACAGACAGACAGACACTGTATAGCTAACATTTATGCTTAGAAAAAGCTTTTTCAGTCCACAAAGCTAGCAATATATACTTTTCCATAATTTCCCTTACTGATAAAGGGCAGTAAAATAGATGAGTAGCAAATGGAAGTGTAGACCAAAAAACTAAAGAACAAATTCCAGGCATTTCAGTACTCACTGAAAGTTCTCTGGACTTGAGAAAATAAAATCTTTAAGCAATCTTTGCAAAATGTGCCAAATAACATAGCATATAACTGTTGCAATCAAATATGCTTTGTACTCTATTAGTATAATAATAGACTTATTCAGTATTATAACTGCTCTGCTATTTCAGGTAAGCAAACTAGTTAAGATGCAGTAACTATAAAGTAGCAACACGAGACAACCTTTACTATAGGTTTTCTCTACATTTTGGTTCCTCCAGTTCTTAGACACTTTAAAGGCTGTGATTACTGTGAACTTACATAGTTTACATTTCTTTTGTATTTGTGTATGTTTTAATAAATACACATGAAGATTTACATAGAAGGTATTTACATACGCTGCATGAACATTCATCTCAGACCCCGAAATAACCAACATCCATTCTTTTCGGCCACATTGCCTCTTTACCATTTAATACTCAGTTTTTATCAATGAAAACGTCAGACTTTTTTTTCCACATGAAAGCAATCAGAAACTTGAAAGTTTATTTTAGTATTGAGTATAGATTTTTATAACTGTAATTCCATGTAGCCATGTGCTGGCAGCAGGATTTTCTCACCATTTTTCTCATCACATTTGTTAGTTTTATCCAGCACTCAGCAGGCTGAGTCTATGCTCGAACTGTCATAGTCCAGTTAGTCCAAGACATCTTGTAAAATCCAACTGTGCTGTTGTTGCTTATGTGTTGTACTGAGTCATTTGCAAGACCATATATTTCTTTGTAAACCTAAATCCTATTTTTTAAAAAAAATAAAAATAAAATCATACATGGAGCATACTTTGTAGTTTCAGCATTTTGAGCCACCTCAATCACGACTTTACATCTAAAAGGCAGAAACAAAAGGATCCTCAGAGCTGCACCAGCAGAATTCTGAATGTTGATTTAAAAGAAGAGGAGGAAAAATGTTCCCGTGAAAGATGGGTAAAGCCAAACAAAAACCGATTATTGCTTCTGAAAGAAGTCATAACGTATGAAACAAGTTCCCTATACTGGTGATTTCTGATCTCCAGTTTTCTTCCCTCACTTTCTAATATATGGATTATATGGAGTACCAGCAAAAATAAGATCAGTAGTTTTGTTAACTTTCATTCACCAGAAGCAACCACTTAAGAGAGTCTGATGTTTAAATTTGAAAATTATTTCTTTTGCAATATACAACACCTTTTCCTGTCTTTGGTTTTCCCTCCATCTAATTTAACTTCATAGAAAATTTAAATAAAAGTAATGTTATCATCCAAGCTGTCCTAGATTGTGCAGATTACCTAAGAGGGAACATCACAACCTAAGGATCTCTTCACATTTAAATTTGGGTTTTCTTCTTATAAGGAATAATACAACTGTATGCATGTCATCTGATGTTAGTAGTATTGAGGCTACACTCTCCATAACGTATATTTGCAAAGTATTTCAGTGTTACTGTTGATATTAGTTGAAGTAAAGTGTTAACATATTTAAATATGTAAGCTTTTCTTCAAATCTTTGTACCAATAGTAGAGTTGAATTGTAACTTATAAGTTGTTCCAGAAAAGATAAGATAGGACATTTTTTCCTTTATGTTGCTCATTGTCTAATTTGCATATATCAAACTCAAAGCAATGGGCTGGATAGTCATTATTTTATATTTCAAGCATTAATATCTGTATTATCTATTGCATATTTTAAAAATGCTATCCATCTTTTATACTCATTGTTTTGATATTCCAGGAAAATCAAAGATTTTAGGTTTATAGATTCATATGCATTTAGTTAGATACAAGTTTTATCTTTTATAATTATACAGAAAAAGTAATCATCACAATTTTGATGATTAGCAAATATAAAAAAAATAATCAATAAACCCATTCAATTAATATGTTATTGAATAAAAATCCAGTGTTATTGCCATTTAGACAAAACATCCAAAGAAGAGAATTACCTTTAGGTTTAAAAGTAAAGAAAAATACTTCTCCATGTTTTGGAAACTGAAAGTAATCATTATTACCATTTATATGCTACTGAAGAAAATAAATTTAACTTTTTAAAAGATATTGGAAAGTTTGAATTGTTTTCCTTATTGATTAAAAAGCAGTATAAAGCCCTACTGAACCACATCTCTTTCTCTCAGTGAAAACTGTTAGAAAAATGGACCTTGTAAAAATATCTTTTCTGGGACAACCATCAATTATATATTTCTTTTAATTAAGAATGAAATGTAAATCAATGTAAAGAAAACCAAAGTTATCCTATTATAATGTAAATGTCTTGTATTGCTAAAAGTCTTACAGCATAACTTGTAGGATGATTTTCCCATCAAGCACTGCATGCAGCTGAAATCTCGTTTCTTGATTTTTAAATGAGCTGAAAAGCAGTCAGCAGCTACTTAACAATGACACTTTACACGTTGACTTGCTGTTTCATATACAGCTGTGCATTTTCTGCAATTAAGCATGAGTTTTGCTGTTTCCATTGTAAAAAATCATCACACCTTGCCTGCAAAAAAAATGTGTACATAGTTCAAAGAAAAAATGACCAATCATAAGATACAATTTTGAAGGAGGGAAAAAGGGAGTGGAAACAGGACCAAGTAGGAAGAATAATTAATTCTCTAAACTGTATATAGTGTGTAAATTAGTATTAATATAAGTCTGCAGTCACTTTTCAGGTTACACACAGTACCTGTCTCTGCTAGGAACTAAATCCTAGCTTTCAATAGTATTAAACTGTTAGAATTAGATTGAATGCAGACTGTTAAAAACACTTTAAGAAACATCATGCTCATGAGAAGCTTCTGTAAAGGAAGATTCAAGAGATTTTGTAACTGTTGGAAAAGAAGGAGTGCTTTCATTTTAATATGCATATGTTTGTAAGTAGTATCAGACTTTATTGTTGTTAAACTATAACTGTGATTATGTGGGAAATCAAATAAATCACTTTGAACTCACCCAGTTTCTCATTCTTTGTAGAACATATATTTTTTCATATTAATTGAATAAAATTATTTATGCCACTTTAATTCTTGGACATCTCATTTTGCATTGTTTCAAGGAGAATAATTACATTCAAAATAAGGAAAGAATTGCTTGCATTTATTCATTTATTTCAGATAATGGATTCATTCAGTAATGTACATAGTATTAGTTTACTTTGTCATTGCACCTCGTACAACAAAATTAAATGCCTTCTTCAGTGTACATTATTGGTTATCATGCAATCTCACTAGATCCTCTGCTTCACATCAACTACTATTTCCTTATAATCATAAGGAATATTAATAATGTTGATGTTAATATTAATGATATATAAAGTACATAAAAAAAGAAACTGTAGGCTTGATTTTGGCTGCTCAAGAGCCAGCTGGTTGAACTAATGAATAGAATCTGCCAGATTTGAAAAATCATCAAATGATTCAAAGTGCAGAGTGTGTGAAGAAGCGGAAGAAACAATAGATAATACACTCAGCTCATGCAAGATCACACAAACTGACTATAAATGACATAACATAGTTGCCAAAATGATTCACTGGAGCAGTATTGCTGGACCATGTATCAGTAATGCCCCAAAGGTGCTTTTTCAGGAGGCAACTGGACTTTGTTTTTTCTTTTGAAGACATTTCACTTCTCATCCAAGAAACTTCTTCAACTCTGGCAGGATAGTGGAGAATGGAATTATCTGCCCCTTTTATCTACATTTCCAAATAAATTCCCATTCCTTCCTGTGCACAAAATAACTTCTTTTCAAGCTATTATAAAGCACATATCATATTGGAGGTCAGATAGAAACAACATAAGTGGGGACAATCACTGACTCAAAGGTATTAAGCCTTAAGAAAAATCACAGGAAATCAATTAAAATAAAGGTTTTGCTCGGGCAGCATATTTATTAAAACAGTATTAATTTGATCCAGTATCTAAGTAACTACAGAACGTTTTACATCTTACGAACTCCATAAAGAAATTGTGTTCCATTCACATTAGAGGCTTTTCACAAAAAATCTGAATTTCAATTTCTATTCACCATTGTAAAGATAGGCTGATAAACTGGCATTCTATTGCACCTCATCGGAGAGAAATGGGAAACAAAAAACTAAGTTTTTCAGTGCTGTCGGTCAGGCAATGCAGGCTGGCAACCCCCAGGGGGAGAGCCTTCTCTGTGGCAGCCCCTGCCCTCTGGAATGACCTGCCCCCTGAGATACGCACTATCTC
>JANHZT010002867.1:502-14315 GCA_032468215.1 Stegonotus admiraltiensis | reverse complement strand
AGCTTCATCACTTGAGACTTTCAAGAAAAGATTGGACTGCCATTTGTCAGAAATGGTGTAGGCTCTCCTGCTTGAGCCCGGGGTGGGTGGGGTTGGACTAGACGACCTATAAGGTCCCTTGCAACTCTGTTAATCTGTTAAACCTTTTCACCTATATTACTAAAAGACAATAAAATATACGTGTTTTTATATTGAGGAAATGTATTTTCATTTCTAGCAACAGCTTTTTTTTTCTTGCAATGCTAGAAATGAACACAAAGCTGCAAGAAAGCAGGACTTCTTTTCTAACCAACTCCAGCAATGAACATTGGAATCATCCACTTTGATCTTTCATGCAAAACACTGATGAATTTTATTGTGGTTTTGAGTGGTGCTGCTATAAGAAGGCTGCAAGCATTTTGCTTTTAAACGCCTGCTTTGATACATCAGTCCCACTAAACATTTGAATGCAGTTGCCAAAAACTAAGAATGTTTATATTTACAGAAGTTAAAAGGGTTTTTAAAGGTCCAGTTAAGGGGGCTAATATGCAATTTCTTAAATGCAATGTAAATATTTCTCTCATAAGCACATAGTAAAAGAAGCTTTAGTATTATGAAAAGGAATATACATTTTTATCTGAGATACCAGAATGTTCCTGTCAGCAATGCACAATAATTATAATGGACAAACTATTTTTTATAGGAAGCAATTTCCAAGAGATTCCAAATGACAAAATAAATAATGCTGGTTATGACCTAAAAGATAATTGGTTTCCCATTATCTTTCTTTTCTATATGCTGTAGAGTAGCCTGTATATATTGAAGGATGTCTCAATTATCACAAGAGACACTTCAAATATGAGCTAGTCCCACAACTGATGTGCACACAGCAGATTATACACCAAGCTATGCCACTGCTTTTCTTAACTGCTAGTCAAGGTAGAAATAATTTTCTTAAAATGTTATGTTGGAAGCTCTGTTAGCTTCCAACTCCGCATATTTTCCATCTATGCATAATTTCCTCTATGCAATAAATACTCTATCATTAATTTATTGGACAAGAACTGCAAAAGTTATTCATCCGTGTGATGATCCCATATTTTCTGAGTGTTGAATATAAAAATTTCACAAGCAGCAGATTCCTTGTTATATTTTGATTACTGGGTGAATAAATGGTATCTTAAGTTTGGAAATCTACATGCTATTACCATTTGAAGGAAGCAAGTGACTCTTTTTTCCTTTCTTGACAACAGCAAGAATAATTAGAAACTGAGTTCCAGATGTTATATCCTAGCATATAGAGACAATGTTTTAGACTCCTTTGTGCATTGTTATTCCACTGCATGCAGTTCCATTTTGTTTTAAATAAGCCAGACCGGATGGCAATAATTTTATGTGGTGCAAAACCTTATAATCATTTGCTGTTACTAAAAACCTTACCTTAGTGATTTTGTTGTGTTTGTATTTTATTCTGAGGGAAATAGGCTTGCTGGAAAAGTCTGGCAGAACCATTTGGAGCAAAAGGCTTGATTGTTATTGTCAATATATCCCGGGTATAATGAAATGAAAAGGAAAAAAATATACTTCCCTCCACTGATTAAATTGATTAGCAATTCCATTGAGAGAGTCTGCTAATGAATTGCCTTTCAGATTTAAAGAAGCCACATTGCCAGCAATAGGAAAGAATTGCTTGAGTCAATTCAAAGTATAATGAGAAAAATAAGCAATTTTGAAGCACACAATGGATACAAAGATCATAGTAATATTTGAGACACAGGAGAATTCAAGCAATCCTGTTATCAGCAGCAGGTTCCCTTTTGAGAAATAGGCAGGTGAGCATCTATCTGTATTTTCTTGGGTGCAACCAGGAATATATATATTATTCCCCCAAACATACAATTAACTCTGGCCTATTGCTTTCCTTCATTTAATTGGTTCAGCAGTGATGGAGTTTCATTTGTTCTTTGTAATTTCTATGGCCAGAACCATTTCCTTTTTCTATCACCTGCTTTGATCCCTTAGTTTATTTAAGAATATTTTATGCTATTAAAAAAGCTACTGGGCTGCCCAGAATATGGTTCCACCTTTGGAATGGTATCTTTTTTGAGCTGTCATTGATTAGCAGCAAAAATTGTGCCAGTTTCTGATACCAAGACCAATTCTGCAGTTTTTAATCACCAATTAAGGAACTAACAATTGGGAGGTGGGGTGCTTAAGACCCCAGGCTAAGTCTTGTCTCTACAAGTTTTTTTCAAAGCTATTCACCCAAATTATTTGGCCACTGCCCTCTGTAATAACAGCTTTGGCATCCCTTCAATCTTCCTACCACCGTAGCCAGATTTATTCCCAGAAAACCATTTTCTTTGCTATTCCTGAATAGCAGGATTCTGGATTGTACTCAGAAATCTGGGGGCATTGCTTAAGGTTCTTAAAAGCCTTGATTTTTTTTTTACTCTGAATTTAAGATTCTAAGATAGTTGCCTATATAAAGTGCCTATATAAAGCACTTACCAGTGGTTTATGAGTAATTCAGAAATGAAGTTCTCCTTATTTGTTTTCTTGTTCTCTTTCTTTGAGGTTTTTTTCCTTTTTTCCCCAAATCTATAAATACTGTATATATCAGGTTTATTTATTTGCATTCATATTCACCTTTTTCTCTAGATAAGTGTGGTGCAAAACATATGGGAGACCTAGCATTTTTATTTTTAAGCCAACCATCTTGTGTTGTCTATTGGCTAAGAAAAACCAGTGCAAAACTACTTAGGAAAATTTGTGATCAAGAAAGAACGTAAAATCTTCATTGGATTTCCTTTGTCATCCAATACATTGATGTATTCATCCAGTACCTTCTTTATTTTTTGTAAGTACTGTTTTTGCTGAGCTTTTTAATATTGTTAGATTAGAAAATTTTAAATTAGTGCCAGTCTTCATGGTTTTCTCTCTTAAGTTAATTATTGCTTGTCCTGTTCATTTGTTTATGTAAATTGGTGAATCTCCATGCAAAGCAATCATATTTGTATTGAACCATAAAAGGGGGGATCCAAATATTATTATTGATAAATGTATTATTTATCGGGACCAAGAAAAATGTCACAAAACAGTGTATTATCTTTTAATCAGGGCAGATATTACAGAAACAAGGAACTATGTCACCTTTGTCAGAATGTAACTTTCATTATGTCCTAACATAAGCGCCTGTTGTTTGTTAATAATTTGTGAGATTTGTAACTTCTGAGAGGAAGTTTGACTATTATTACTGTTGTTCAGTGGTGGGTTGCTACCGGTTCATGGCGGACCGGGCGAACCGGTAGTGGCGGCGGGAGGCTCCGCCCACCCAGTCGGATGCTTCTGGGCATGTGCAGAAGTGTTGCATGCATGCACATCCACCCACTCACAAGCAAACCAGTAGCAACGGGTTTTGAAACCCGCCCCTGCTGTTGTTTTAAAAAAACTATTTCGTTAATAGCACGGACATTTGCTGTGGATGTGATATGCTTCCAATGAAATAACAACCAGATGAACTTCCTTGCCTAGCAAGGGACCTGTGATTCAAAAACTCCAGCATCAGTCAGTAATTGCAAGTGGCTGAGCAGATCTTGGAGAGCAGACAAAATCAGAAAGGTTAAAAAGAACTGTTTAATAAAATACGTTTCTTTTACAATGACACAAATTTAAAAATTAGAGCCTGCCCTTTACAAAGAAGTCAGCATATTAAAAAGCAGAGACATCACATTGGTCTGTATAGTCAAAAGGTCTGTATAATCAAAAGTATGGTTTTCCCAGTAGTAATGTTTCACTGTGAGAGTTAGACCATAAGGAAGGCTGAGTGCTGAAGAACTGATGCTTCCAAATTCTGGTATTGGAGAAGACTTTTGAGAGTCCCTTGGACTGCAAGGAGATCAAATCAGTCAACCCTAAAGGAAATCCTTAAAGGAAATCCTGACTGTTCTTTGGAAGGACAGATACTAAAGCCGAAGCTTAACTACTTTGGCTACCTAATGTGCAGGGAGGATGTTGGGAAAGACTGAAAGCAAAAAGAGAAGGGGATGGCAGAGGATCAGATGGTTAGATAGTGTCATCAACATAATGAACATGAATTTGGCAAACTCAGGGCCACAGTAGAGGACCGGGAGGGGACTGGCTGGCGTGCTATGGTCCATGGGGCCGCGGGGGTATGGCATGACTTAGCGACTGAACTTTTACACTCTGGGCATGAATTGTAGAAACTGTGCCAGAAGTATTGAAAAATAAAAAAAAAACTATTCTAAGCATCCTTTGTTTCTTCATCTGAATGCCAAACACCTTCCTTGCTTGAAAATTGTGTGTGTGATGTGAACATTGACTTATTTTTGAATAATTTTTTAGTTTTGGAAAAAGGAAATAAAAAAAGTAAACTTCTGTTAAAACGTTGAGGAAAGCAGATTTGCCTCTTTATGAAATATTGCAACTACAAACTTTTGGGCAGGTATCTATGGAGATTTTCAGTCATCCAGGTCAAGGTTGTCCCAAAGGTGCTTTTTTCAAGAGGCAAACTGGACTTTCTGGTTTTTCTTTGAAGACGTTTCGCTTCTCATTCAAGAAGCTTCTTCAGCTCTGCAGGTAGATACAGAAAAATACACCTGCCGGGGTGGGTTGTGCAACAAGTTACAGCAAAAACAGAATTGTTGGCTACACATGGAAGCTCTTGTATTCTTATGTGATTCGTCTGATGTTTGCCTAGCATTTCTTTGTAATATTGTCATTTGTATTGACTTTCTTAATTTGATTTATGTTGGTGGCTGCTACTGTTATGATCTACTGCTACTTTTGGAAATGCTTGTATAAATGGAGGCAAAAGCTGACATACAAGAGAAATAAGGCAAAGACTTATCTCAGTTCAGCTGAACTTCTGGAGATGGCCTCGACACAATCAATGTCTTTTCTTGAAAATTCCCCCCCCCCACTTCCTAGTCTATTTTATGGCTCCTTCCGTTGAGAAACGTTACTCAAATTCCGAGTCTAAGAAAGATCCTTCCTTTAACTCATTTACACCGAAGAAATGCGACGCATGCTCACTCGCGCCTTCAGAACCTTAGAAGAGGCACCCCCCCCCAGCCCCTCCGCTCTTGAGGACAGGAGGAGGGGCGTCGACGGTGGGGAGGAACACGAGAAGGGGGCGTAGCTGGCTCAGGGGGCGCCGCCCACCCAGACCCGGGGAAACTCGATTCAAGCGGGGAAGAATGGTTGAAGAGAAGCGCGAGCTGTGTGGCGAGGGGGCGGCGGCGGCGGCGGGAGCGCCCAAGGATGGATCCGCCTGAGGTGTGGGACCCTTATAGCCGGCCGGCCCGCCGAACCCAGTGGCTGGCGAGCGCCTTGGCTTACCACTACGGGCTGGACCGAGGGGTAGAGAACGAGATCATCGTGCTGGCCACGGGCTTGGATCAGTACCTGCAGGAGGTCTTCCACCACTTGGACTGCGAAGGCGAAGGCAAGATCCCCGGCGAGGATTTCCAGACCCTCTGCCTGGTGCTGGGGCTGCAAGACGACGGCGAGGCGGCCGCCGACCCGGAGGAATGCGCTGGCCTCTGCGAGAACCTCTCGCCCGAGTTGACTTTTCGACAGTTCCATGCCAAGCTGTGCGGCTACTTCAGCACTAAGGCCGGCTGCAAGCTGCCGGACCAGGGCGTCCCGGGGGTGAACAGGCTACCTCTGGGCAAGGAGAGCGAGCACATCGAGACCCAGATTCGCCTCCGCAGCCCGCTCCGCCGCCGGCGGGAGCAAGTTGCGGCGGGACGCAGGGCGGCGGGCAGGGGTTGCCCGCGGAGCAGCGGCGCTCGGTCGTGCTCTTCCTCGCCGCCCGGCTCGTGTTCCCGGGAATGTTACGAAGAGATCGTGGCGCTGGAGCAAGCGGAAGATCGCATCGTCAAGCTGGAAGACGAAAACGCCAGCCTGCGCGAATTGGTGGAGGACATGAGGGCGGCTTTGCAGAGCAGCGATGCCCGGTGCTTGGCGCTCCAGGTGAGCGGGCGGGGAAGTCCTGCTGCGCCGTGGAGCCCGAAGGGATCGGAAAGAGTGGAGCTGTTGAGCCTCCCTTGCCCGGACCCCGGTTACGCTGCCTGGGTGGGCGTCAAAGTCCCAAGATGAGCCCCAACCACGCCCGGCTGTTCTTAATTAAACGCTTTTCAGAGAGATGGCAGTGGGGTGTGATAAATCCTGAGTGACATAGATGCTCACCCAAAAGGTGCCACCCAGTCTGTTCTGAGAAAGGGCACCTAAAGACAGCAGAATGTCCTAAATGCCTTCCTGAGGCCTACCTGTCCTTAGGGGATAGCGGGGTAGCTGTCTGAGGCAGCTGTCTGAGGCGGCACATTTGGGATGTGGTGAACTTAAGCAAACTAGTAGTTACCTTATTAGTTAGCAACTCATCTGCAGCCAGGGATGGGAAAGATGCTGAAGCCAATTGAAATGTTCAGAAGGGAGGGAAACCCACACTGGCATTTCTATTTCCTTTCAGGACAACTTAAAAGAGAATGGGGTAATGTTGGGAGGTTCCAGGCTCTCCCAACCAACACTCCCCTGCCACACAAGTGGAGAAATGCACTGTGGGATGATCTATTGTGTATATAAAGCATGCACTTTGACTTAGGTGGGTTTTCCTGAACTGCCAAAGCCAACCCTTATCATTATTACATACTAGGGAGTGAGTTTTATTGCCATGGTAGGCTATTAGAGTAAATTGTGAAAAGAAGCAGCCCTGGTTTTTTTCTGACAAGTCCTATGGAGAATGCAGCTCCTCTGTTGAGCTTTATAGGAAGGTCTTGTTTAGTATGTTTTGAGTAATGTGTAAACTATTTAACTAAAAAATAGCAGTAATAAGTTCAAGAGTCCCAATTTCTTTCCATCCTTGAGTGTTAGCAACCATTTTTGTAACGGGAATCATTCTAAAAAGTTTGTGACTTTTTAATTTCCATTCAAACCTGGTTCTGTTTATATTGTGTTAAATTGAAAAGATTCTTCAACAAAGATTGCCTGAAGTCACTGACAGTTATTGGCTTGGGGGCTGATGCACAAATACTTTGCTTAGCTTTTGTCTTGTCTGAAATCTTGTTAGTCAGTGGTAAAATGACAACATGGCACATAAACACTGTGGCCCCATATATGGTATAAATGAACGTTGTGTTGTGTTGACAGCACTCTACTAGAAATTCAGAGAAGCATGTTTCAGATGAAACAGTTCATTTGGGTCTACCTGTAAAAATCTGTCTAGAAGAATCTCAAGTGCCTCTTGTTGTGTTTGCAAGTTTTGCAAACAAAGTAATGAACCTGTCCTGTCAATGATAAGCACTTTTGAAGTTTCATTCTGAAGCATTCTTACATTCTGACTTTGATATATTTATGAATAAGTATAGTTTTGGTTCCATTGGGAAATTCATTGACTTCAATGGGCAAATCCTATCTATGACTAGATTGAAGGAAACCCCAAATAAAGTATGGAGGGCAAAGATGAAGAAGGAACATGTGTTTTTCTATTGAAACAGGATACACTACATACATTCAATAATATTAATATTTGAAGACTTGTATTCATTTTCATTCCTGCACTTCCTTCAATAACAAGGAGATTGACACTTTTTAATATAAAAAATGTTCGGTCCCCATAGCATAGCTCACAGTGATAAATAATTTCATGGTTTTAATAAAACTTCAATTCAATGCAGAATAAAACACTGAGTGGGTTTAACAATTCAATGCCATTTACATGCCCATTAAAATTTAATTGCCGGTAAGATCAGTAGTCTTTGCTCACTAACAGGTGGGTACATAAGCAGAAATCTGTTTGAAGCAGCTATCAAATGTACAGATTTATTTCACAAAAGTCTACTGAATTCAGTAAAGTAGTTTGAACCATTTTTATATGCTTATATTTTACCTTTTTGAATAAATCTGTGACTTATCTGTAAATAAATAAAAACATCTTTTCCAATAAACTACTTTATCTACTTCTAATTTTTAATTGTTCTTTACGTTCATCTGGAGATGGATATATTCCTACCAAGAGACAAAAACGTACAATATATGCAAAAGTATTTTTCCCAATGTTTTTGATGGATCTTTAATGTACCTCTATCAGGGAAATTCCATCTTGTCTCTTGTCTTTTCCTGTGGCTCTCCTATTCATTAGGATTGTAGCAGGATGACTCCTTTACTTCATGCCCCCCCATCTCTTCTTCTTTAGACTATTCCTAGAATGTCTCATGGGTCTCCAAGAGTACCCAAATAATACACCCATCATGTTTTTGTTATAGGATCCCACAGTCAGGTAGAAAAGGAAATTAGCTTTTATTACATCCTGTCAATTTTGTAATACTGGCCAGATCTTGCTGCTGTACATCACACAGGGAACCAACTTTAAATGAGCAATTGAATAAAAAAAAATCCATGAGTTTTAACATTTCAAGAAATAAATGTTAGGAGAACAGCTGTATATACATAGCCAACCCATCAACAACCCAAATGTTAGCTAATAAATAATTTTCATTGTTGGCTTGTTTTTGTGATGCAATACATCTCTTTTCTTGTGTAACACTTTATTTTAGTATGCTGTTGCAGCGTGAATCTAGATTTAGCAACAGTTTTGATACATAAATAAATTAATATGTCCAACTATAGTATATGCTTGGCTGAAGGATATACTCTATTATGAAGTCACAATTTCATCTCATTTGTTTGCCTTATTGGTAACTGTTGATAGCTCATGGTAACCAGAGCAAATTTCTGCTCCTTTTTCATCCATCACCACTGATGACCCACTATCCTAAGAGCCAAGTTTCTTTTTTCAGCTTCCTTCCTGTCAAGGAGAATTTTAACCATGTACTCTTCCTCTCTGAATGTATTGCAGTGAATGCAATAGTGTGGAAGAGAATGGGATTATATCTGCTTTTCTTGCTTTACTCTACTATTTGTGGGAACACCTGCATGTATTTCACCTAAGTAGGCATCGGTGACCTCTGCATGATTCTTATGCCTGCACAGGTCATATGCATATTTTTTATTACATTATAAGTTGCCCAGAAAAGGGATGCAATGGCTCAGTGGCTAAGATGCTGAGCTTGCCGATTGAAAGGTCGGCAGTTCAGCGGTTCGAATCCCTAGTGTCGCGTAATGGGGTGAGTTCCCATTACTTGTCCCAGCTTCTGCCAACCTAGCAGTTCAAAAGCATGTAAAAAATGCAAGTAGAAAAATAGGGACCACCTTTGGTGAGAAGATTTCAGTGTTCCGTGCACCTTTGGCATTTAGCCATGCCGGCCACATGACCATGGAGACATCTTTGGACAGCTCTGGCTCTTCGGCTTTGAAACGGAGCTGAGCACCACCCCCTAGAGTCGGGAACGACTAGCACATATGTGTGAGGGGAATCTTTACCTTTACCTAAGTTGCCCAGAGTTGCTGTATTGGTGAGATGGGCAGTATAGAAATCTAATAAATAAACAATATAGGTTACTCACATTCACTCATAGTATAGGTCCGTGATGGCGAACCTATGGCACATGTGCCACGGATGGCACACGGAGCCATATCTGTGGGCACACGAGCATTGCCCTAATTCAGCTCCAGTGCGCATGCACATGCTGGCCAGCAGATTTTCAGGCCCACCAGAAGTCGGGAAACAGGCTATTTCCATCCACTGGAGGGCCTCCAGGAGGTGGGTGGTGGGGATGGAGAAGGCTGTTTTCACCCTCCCCAGGCTCGTAGAAAGCCACTGGAGCCTGGGGAGGGCAAAGCAGGGGAGCAGCCAGTGGGGGTTGCGCGTGCATGCGTGGGGGGCGGGGGACAGGGGACATTGAATTATGGGTGTGAGTGCCTGTGCACGCAACTCCCCTGCACTCCCCCCACTTTTGGCACGCGATGGCAAAAAGGTTAGCCATCAGTGGTATAGGTGATCTCAGTATGTGAAAAAACAAAACTTAGTGCATGCGTGCAGAACACAGGTATATACATTCCCTTTCACAAATTAAACTGTGTACTTGTGGGAACAAGAACAGTGAGAGCAATCCTTTTCCTCCTCTGCCCCCAAACCATAATACAATAAGGAGTCCTTTGTCCCTCCCCCAAAAGAGCCATTGACCATTCACTCTTGGATACCCATCTGCTATCTTCATTTGCTTCCAGTTCTGTAGAGTTTTAGAGAGTTTTTGGGATGTGTTGAAGTAGCTCTGTATACCCTTTATGAAATAAAATGCTGAATTTGAGTTATAGTGATGTTGGATTGAGTACTGTGCTTTTCATGGTTTATTGATGCCTTCATCATCCCTTACTGAAAGCACAATAAGACACAAGTTTTCTAAATATATTACTTTAATGAAGACAACATTGGTATAAGCAAGGTTTTGTTTGCATACCATGCGCTCTTAGCTATGTGTTCTACTTGTTGATACTTTAATAACTTCTAGATCAGTCTTCTCTGGTTTCGTGATCTTCAGATGCATTAGATTTCAGCTCTTATAATTCACAGCCAGCAAGATGGTACAGTTCAAGTACAGCACCAAATTAGGCAGGATTAGAATAAAAAGTACTTAATGTTTCACAGTGTCCTATTTCACCAAGAGATTAAGAGTTACAAGATGACAGTTTCTCTTGATAAGCTTTCATACTTATTATTGGCATATATTTTATAATGCAATTTTATGCATCTTGACTCAAAACTGAACGCACCTTTCTGTGAGGTAACTGAGTTCATGATTACAGTTTTAATACATGTTGGTGTCTCTCAGCCTTGTTTATTTAATCTGGAACATGTTCCTAAATTTTCATTGGGAAGTGCAGTTGTGTAATCTAGGTAACCAAAATGGCGATAAACTTCATTCAAGAATATTCACACAAGAATTCCTGTGTGAAACAATGCAAACAAGAGTCATTATGAGTGCTTGTTTGTTTGTTTTAAATTTAGCCATTGGATTATGATCATTCTTCAGCTATTGATACTTTTATTGAAGGCAAATGTATTAATTGCATTGAGAAGAAATCTGTTTGTTTAAACAGCTCCTAATTAATATTTTCCATTTTGCTCCTAATGATTGTAGGTGGGATTGTGGAAGAGCCACGCACAGCATAAGAAAAATGGGACTTGCTTTATAGGCAGCCGGAGACAACAAGTTAACAATAGATTTCAGACTTCCAAGTGCCTTCAGAGCGTTCTAAAAGAAGTTGAATTAATCCGAACTTCTAGAGATGGACAAATTGAAGAAGCAATTAAGTTTAACCAAGAACTGGAAAAAGAACTAAGGAATTCTCATGAAGCCCTGATAGCCTTGGAAGGTTGCAACCACAGCTTAAAAAGAGAGCAGGCAGAAATGAGGAAGAAAGTTGAAGAAGCAAGATGTGTTATCATTAACAGCCTTGGAAAAGTAAAGGAGCTAGAAACTAAAGCCCATAAAGTATCCCAACTGCAGCTCTATATCCAGCAGCTAGAATCTCAGCTACAGTATTATAGGTAAGGCTGAAAGTTTAAAAGTAAGTAAATGTAACACACTGAGTGCAAATGTGGTTTTGGAACCTTTGCTGAAATGTGGGTAGAGAATTAGCTGCTACAGTACATAGCTATTTTCTTAGTAGGGTCTCAATGCAAAGCTTTACTTATCTTCTTTTTAGTTAATGCAGCAGCAAACATGATTTCCTAGTAACAGTGGAGACCACCAAAGGAAATCCCAAAAAGCCATTGACAAAAAACAGCAGATGTCAACAATCTAATTTAGCAGGCATTATTAATGGTATTGTGGCTGTGGATGTTTAGAAAGGGTAACTTGTAATCTAATGGGAGAGGCCTTTGGGTAAAAAAAACACAGCTGGTAAGCATTAAGGGCATTGGTTATCCACAATGCAATTTGATTATTCTGAGCTTCAGATTAATATTCAACACTGCACTTTGAGATTTCTCTTGCTTTGGTACAGCATAAATTTTCTTAAAACCATTCAAAATGTATTTCAGGTAATACTGTATGTCAAGTACTTTGTCCAAGATACAGTGGTTGTTATGCTATTTAAGGTTTACAAGCAAATGCCTTGTAAAATGATTTTCAAAAGTGAACAACATTCACTTGAGTCGTGGTGGCGCAGTGGTTAGAGTGCAGTACTGCAGGCTACTTCTGCTGATCTCCGGCTGCCAGCAGTTTGGCAGATCGAATCTCACCAGGCTCAAGGTTGACTCATCCTTCCATCCTTCCAAGGTGGGTAAAATGAGGACCCAAATTGTTGGGGCCAATATGCTGACTCAGTAAACCGCTTAGAGAGGGCTGCACTATGAAGTAATATATAAGTCTAAATGCTATTGCTATTCATAGCCTTGTCCGCTTTGCTATCTGCTACTTGCACAATAATAATTATTGGGGGTTCAACTTTCTGACATAAATTAATCATCTGATTTGATATGTAGATTTGAGTAATGATTTCTCCATCCATAGTCAAGACAAAAAAACCCTCAAAATTGATACTGAGAAATAGGGTCACAATACTAACTTGATGGTTATATTATATTAGCCCAGCATTGCTTTCAGCTTTGTCTGCTGCCCCTGGTAAAGAATTATAATGCAAAAGGCTGCAACAGGGGCCAGAAGAGGTCATACTGAAGAACGCAATGATGTGATGTTGTAATGCAAGCCTTGCCTTTTCTCTAAATGCAGCACATGTCATGCCCACCAAAAGGGGCAGAACTTCCAGTGCAACACCACAATGCTGCTTTTGTCATGTTCACGAAAATAGCAAGATCCTGTGGACAGTGCTAACCAAAAGTTGCTTCCATACCTATAATTGAAAAGTAAAAGCATCTCTGTAGCAGCATTTCTCAATGCTGGCAGCCTTAAGATGCTGGCTGGAGAATTCTGGGAGTTGAGGTCCACACATCTTAAAGTTGCCAAGTTTGAGAAAAGCTGCTCTATAGTATATAACACATGTTTGGTTAAAACATGTTACTAAAATTGGGCTGTAAAACAGAACAATCAATAGTTAGTATCCTTCCGTTTATAGCAATTGCAACAGCAATTAGACTTATATACCGCTTTATTGTGCTTTACAGCCCTCTCTAAGCGGTTTGCAGTGTCAGCATATTCCCCCCAACAGTCTGCGTCCTCGTTTTACCCACTTTGGAAGGATGGAAGGCTGAGTCAACCTTCAGCCTGGTCAGATTCAAACCGCCAAATTGCAGGCAGCCAGCAGGCAACAGAAGTAGCCTGCAGTACTGCATTCTAACCACTGCGCTACCGCAGCTCTTATGATCCACAGCTCTTTATGATCTTATCTTTCTAATGAATAGATCTATTAATGTATTTTCGTTGTTTCCCTTGGGTGAAATCCATTACAATAGTCCTCATGGATTTCATGGCCAACACTATGTGAATATACAACCAATAAGCTATGTTTGAAAGAGGTATTTCATTATTTATTCATTTTCTATCCATTTATGTGTTCTAGCTATGACTAGATGCTGGATGTTTAAAACTAAATTTGATGATGCATGTGTTTCTTTCATTATTGTTGGCATTGAATTCTAGCCTCTCAGTTTACCTTAAAGCAACAAGGCTAGAAGTCCATGCCATTGGTGGGTTATTTATTTATTTATTTATTTATTTTATTTTATTTTATTTTATTTTATTTTATTTTATTTTATTTTATTTTTTACTTTTTTATTTTATTTTATTTTATTTTATTTTATTTTATTTGTCAACAAGTACAAGAAAACAAGTAACAGAATAGACATAGACATGGACACATTAAAAAAATTGGTGCAAAAAAAGGATATAAATTGGCAAAACATAGCCATAAACACATAGAATGATTACATATAATTGGGAACAGTAGGACA